>JAMQGT020003252.1:0-89606 GCA_024447675.2 Pterophyllum scalare
AACTTTCCTGCTGTCTCTCTGACAAATGGTTGTGAAGAATCTGGACATCATGTGTCAAAGGTAACAGTAGAGGTGCATTCCACTTTTTCTGCTCAAGCTGGCTTAAAGCTTGGCTTGCAATATCGTATTTCCAGCTTTCTTGATATAGTTGTGCAAACTCCTCTGCATTTTGGACAGTTTCCTTATCCTTCATCTTCAGTCCTTTGGTCTTAACAAACATGGCTAAAGAATGCATATCATGACCAACTTTTCGAGCAAGAGATGGTCGTTGATATTTGCCATTTTCTTCATTGAATCCAGCTAGATGTCTTGCAGCAGTGACAACTTCAATATACTTTTCAGGCTTTATGAGATCTTTAATACTGTTCACAGGAGCAATATTTCTTGCTTCAAGTAGCAGTCTGCCAAGCTGTCTTAGCTTTTGACGGATGTACTGGTGCTGGCTGACTACCTTCTCGTTCTTGTAGAACAATCTGTATCCAAACTCTAGTATGCATGGATCCTTCTTACATGCAACTGTAATCTCATCTTGATGCATCTCACTTAGGAACTTCCAGTATGAATCACTGAACTCTGGAGGAACTGGTTCAGCAAATGCACACAATGCTTGAACTCTTGTTTTCCCCTTTTTGGAAGACTTATCTTGAGGCTTGAATTTGCAGGACCGGAAATGTCGCCACATTGCCTTTTTTTTGAACAGTCCATAGCAGTACAAACAGTGTTTGAATACTTCTGCTTCTGTTTTCTCCTTTGGTTGTTTCCATGCAATGAGCTTGCCTTGGTTACTTTCCAAAACTTCAGTGTTGTGCTGGAAGTTTCCCTTATTTCGTAAATAATCCAACTGGAGCCTTCTTTGTTTTGAGTTTTTTGGCAAACTATAAGCTTTTGTAACTTCTACTTTATCCTTGTGTTTGCGCAGCAGATGTCTTGACATTTTTTGAACAAGTACACCACAATACACACAGTGGTGTTTCTTGTTATATGTTCTGGATCCATTTTCCTTCTTCAAAACAGGAACAACATATACAGATGTTTCCTCCAGGGATGCCTTTTCACTTTTACGTGTAGTGGCCCTGGAATCACAGCTTCTACCACGACTGGACTCACCCTTGCCCTGCCTGGAAAACTTGCTCCTCTTTTGGCTAAATGACATAGTTTCATTCTTTGGACCTTTTCCGGGAGATAATTCCATGCTGACTTCACTGTCTGTGCTTTCTCCACTGGTTTCTGGAATATATTCTTCTTCACTATCTTCACTTGCCTCATCTAATCCTGCAAAGCTCCTCTAAATCATTTGGAGAAAGAAGAGAAGGAAGAAGTTACTATTTCTTCCTCTTTTAGTAATTAATAAAAAAAAAAAAAATTAATGTCCACCTTAAAACAAAGATGTCAACTCTACAGGTACATCTTAAAAAAGAAACAAAAAAAAAACACATAGAAGTGAAATATTTTTTGCCAGTCAACTAAGACAGTAAAACTCATATCTTATATAGAATCATTACACACAGTGACATAGTCCATGCATTAGCTTCCCATAGTTTTGTGGTGTTACACCTTAATCAGCTAATTAACTTCAAACACCTGCAATGGTGTCCTGAGCCTTCAAACAGTCTTTCGCTCTGGGTCAGTTAAGACACAATCATGGGGAAGACTGCTGACTTCACAGATGGCCAGAAGACAGTCATCTACACCCTTCACAAGGAGGGAAAGCCACAAAAGGTCATTGCTAAAGAAGCTGATTGTGCATAGAGTTCTGGATCAATGCACAGTAACAGAAAATTGAGTGTGAAAAAAAGACCTTTGGTAAAAGGTGCAAAATCAACGGTGAGAACATGAGCCTTGAGAGGGTTGTCAAGCGAAATCCATTAAAGAATTTGGTGGAGCTAGACAATGAATGGACTGAGGCTGGAGTTGGTGCATCAAGAGCCACCACACAAATAAATTACAGACATGGGCTACAAATGTCACATTCTTGGTGTCAAGCCACTTCTGAACAAGAGACAACATCAGTCATCTCACCTGGGCTAAGCAGAAAAGGAACTAGACTGTTGCTCAATTGTACAAAGTCCTGTTTCCAGCTGAAAGTAAATTCTGCTTTTCATTTGGCAATTAAGGTCCCAGAGTCTGTAGGAAGAATGAAGAGGCACATAATCCATGTTGCTTTAAGTTCAGTGTGAAGTTTCCACACTCAGTGATGGTTTGGGGTACCATGTCATGTGCTGCTTCTGGTCCACTGGGTCTGAAGTCCATAGTCAATGCAGCCATCTGCCAGGAAGTTCTAGAGCACTTCATGCTTCTCTCTGCTGACAAGCTGTATGGAGATGCTGAGTTTATTTTCCAGAAGGACATGGCACCTGCCCACGTTGCCAAAAGTACCAGAACCTGGTCCAATGACCATAGTGTTACTGTTCTTGATTGACCAGCAAACTCCCTTGATCTGAACCCCATAGAAAATCTATGGGCTGTTGTCAAGCAGAAGATGAGACACCAGAGCCAACAAGGCAGATGACTGTAGCTCAGGAGGTAGAGCAGGTCACCTACTGATTGGAAGGTCAGCAGTTTGATTCCTGGCTGCGTGCCAAAGTATTGGATTGAACCCCAAGTTGCTCTCTGACGCAAGCGTTGGAGTGTGAATGTGTTAGACAATAAAAGCACTTAGCTTACGTACACATGGAAGTGCTTGTATGAATGGGTGTGAATGAGTAATTGTAAAAGTGTTGTATAAGTCATTTGAGTGCTTAGAGTAGAAAAGTGCTATATAAGAACTAGTCCATTTACCTAAAGGCAGCTATCAAAGAAATCTGGGTTTCCATTACAACTATGCAAAACCACAGGCTGATGGCATCTATGCTACAGTACACTGACACAGTCATTCATGCAAGACGAGCCCAACCAGGTTCTGAGTGCATAGAAATAGACATACTGCTGAGAAACCTGATATTAGTCTAATATGTAGGTCTAATGTGATTCGCCAATATTCTGAGACACTAAATTTTGGGTGTTCTTTACCTGTAAGCCATAATTGTCTAAATTAAAAGAAATAGAAGCTTGAAATATTCTACTCAATGTGCAATAAATCTAAAAAACAATTGTTTCACTTTTTTGAAATGACTGGCAGGAAATATTGCACTTTTAAGCAATATTCTGATTTTTTTTTTTTGATACACCTGTAAAAGAGTGCTTGGTCAAATTCAATATACTCTTGTTTAGAGTAAATTTAGATACAAACAGATACAGTAAATTGCTATGTTAAGGAAAATGTCTAATTCTAAGAAAATAAAAAATATATATAGAAAATTTTAGACCAATGTGTCAACTGAACAAGACAGTGTTAAATGAATTAGTAAAGCATGCTATAGCAATGAACATTAGCCCTTGATTATAAGCAATAACATCAAAACTCTACTCTCGAAATACTCTTTTAAATGACATTAATTCACAAAGCTTACAGAGAAGTAAGTTCCTCTTTTAGGCCTTTGTGTATCCATTGCCAATGAGGTTGAAGGGTCTTCCACACAGTCATTACTTGATTCGTAGATAGCATCAGACAAACTTGGAACTTTATTCATCTGTTAAAAGATTGCATCAAGTTATAATTATTCAATCCCTGTGATTGTACTTAAAGAGAAACAGTTATCTGAAAAAATAATAATTTCTTATGAATTTTTAGAATATATTTTTAAAAAAAACTGCATTTCCTTACCATTATTGTTTTTCTTTTTATGTCCTTTTGTAGAGGTGCAGAGACGTCTTTTTGGGAATAATCGTCAGGATCATCACTGTCTGAGTAGTCCACTAGAGAAACTCCTTTGATAATTGAAAGCTATATGTGAGGGATGAAAAGAAATGTGTTACAGTTTAAGTACGCTAATCTGATGTAGTGTAAGACACTGGAATTTCATTGCTGTATATAACTGAAATTTCTGTCCTTATTGAGAAAAAACTGGTGCAGCAAACATGATCCAAAATATGGCAAAACCTTAGATCAATGCAGGTGGTCCCCACAAGGACACATAAACTTTCATAAAAAATTGTTACAGAAACACTGAGAGAAAGGCTCAAACTTTTACTTCTTACAAAGACAAATTGGTTGAATGCTGTTTAAGGTCCCCAACTATAGACTCAGGAAAAGAGGTACACACCAATCGTAACTGTGAAATTCCTTCCTTAAATATCAGCATTACAAATGAAACATCAGGTCCTATAACAGCATATTTAAGGATGTAGTGGAGCATCCATCAACATGACAGTTTAGCTGTTTAGCTGTTGAAGATGTGAGGAACTATGGCTGTAATATAACATGCTTCCACAATGTCAGTTACTAAAACTATGATCTATAAAAATATCAAAACCTTAGATCCATAAGGGAGGGCCCCACAAGGAGGCAAATTTCAGAAATACATTGTAGTGTGTGTGTGTAAGTGACTGGCTTGGTTGGACCCCACATGGAAGCACATTTCCACAATCCAGCTATAGGTGTGTATGCCACTGGGTTGTGTTCGGGCTCCATGAGGAGAACTATTAAAAACATGTGATCAGATGATTGGTTGAATGCTGTTTAAGGTACCTCTGACTTAATAACAGCTTGCCAACTAAAGATGAACTACATGTACAAGCATGTAAACTAAGAGAACTAGAACAGGTCTCCAAAGTTTAATTCTTACAACAACGTCTAATTGAATGTTACCTGTAGGCTGGCATCTTGTTTGATGCTGTCATCAGGGCAGGAGTCACACAAGGTTCTGGCTGGCTCAACTACAGCCGCAGGAGCCTGAGAGCTAATTACCTGGAATGAAAAACCACAATTACCTCACCAACATCATACAGACAACATTAATGACAGATTCAAGACCTGTAAAGCAAAATCATGTGAAGTTAGTCCCCCAAAACAAAAGAGAACTTCTAACTACAAGTGGTCCAGCCAGTTCTGGATGTCTCATCAGGTCCTATAACAGCATATTTTAGGATGTAGTGGAGCAGCCATCAACATGACAGTTTAGCTGTTTAGCTGTTGAAGATGTGAGGAACTATGGCTGTAATATAACATGCTTCCACAATGTCAGTTACTAAAACTATGATCTATAAAAATATCAAAACCTTAGATCCATACGGGAGGGCCCCACAAGGAGGCAAATTTCAGAAATACATTGTGTGTGTGTGTGTGTAAGTGACTGGCTTGGTTGGACCCCACATGGAAGCACATTTCCACAATCCAGCTATAGGTGTGTATGCCACTGGGTTGTGTTCGGGCTCCATGAGGAGAACTATTAAAAACGTGTGATCAGATGATTGGTTGAATGCTGTTTAAGGTACCTCTGACTTAATAACAGCTTGCCAACTAAAGATGAACTACATGTACAAGCATGTAAACTAAGAGAACTAGAACAGGTCTCCAAAGTTTAATTCTTACAACAACGTCTAATTGAATGTTACCTGTAGGCTGGCATCTGGTCTGATGCTGTCATCAGGGCAGGAGTCACACAAGGTTCTGGCTAGCTCAACTACAGCCGCAGGAGCCTGAGAGCCAATTACCTGGAATGAAAAACCACAATTACCTCACCAACATCATACAGAAAACATTAATGACAGATTCAAGACCTGTAAAGCAAAATCATGTGAAGTTAGTCCCCCAAAACAAAAGAGAACTTCTAACTACAAGTGGTCCAGCCAGTTCTGGATGTCTCATCAGGTCCTATAACAGCATATTTTATAATGTAGTGGAGCATCCATCAACATGACAGTTTAGCTGTTTAGCTGTTGAAGATGTGAGGAACTATGGCTGTAATATAACATGCTTCCACAATGTCAGTTACTAAAACTATGATCTATAAAAATATCAAAACCTTAGATCCATACGGGAGGGCCCCACAAAGAGGCAAATTTCAGAAATACATTGTGTGTGTGTGTGTGTGTGTGAAGTGACTGGCTTGGTTGGACCCCACATGGAAGCACATTTCCACAATCCAGCTATAGGTGTGTATGCCACTGGGTTGTGTTCGGGCTCCATGAGGAGAACTATTAAAAACGTGTGATCAGATGATTGGTTGAATGCTGTTTAAGGTACCTCTGACTTAATAACAGCTTGCCAACTAAAGATGAACTACATGTACAAGCATGTAAACTAAGAGAACTAGAACAGGTCTCCAAAGTTTAATTCTCACAACAACGTCTAATTGAATGTTACCTGTAGGCTGGCATCTGGTTTGATGCTGTCATCAGGGCAGGAGTCACACAAGGTTCTGGCTAGCTCAACTACAGCCGCAGGAGCCTGAGAGCCAATTACCTGGAATGAAAAACCACAATTACCTAACCAACATCATACAGACAACATTAATGACAGATTCAAGACCTGTAAAGCAAAATCATGTGAAGTTAGTCCCCCAAAACAAAAGAGAACTTCTAACTACAAGTGGTCCAGCCAGTTCTGGATGTCTCATCAGGTCCTATAACAGCATATTTTAGGATGTAGTGGAGCATCCATCAACATGACAGTTTAGCTGTTTAGCTGTTGAAGATGTGAGGAACTATGGCTGTAATATAACATGCTTCCACAATGTCAGTTACTAAAACTATGATCTATAAAAATATCAAAACCTTAGATCCATACGGGAGGGCCCCACAAGGAGGCAAATTTCAGAAATACATTGTGTGTGTGTAAGTGACTGGCTTGGTTGGACCCCACATGGAAGCACATTTCCACAATCCAGCTATAGGTGTGTATGCCACTGGGTTGTGTTTGGGCTAAATGAGGAGAACCATTGAAAATATGTGATCAGATGATTGGTTGAATGCTGTTTAAGGTACCTCTGACTTAATAACAGCTTGCCAACTAAAGGTGAACTACATGTACAAGCATGTAAACTAAGAGAACTAGAACAGGTCTCCAAAGTTTAATTCTCACAACAACGTCTAATTGAATGTTACCTGTAGGCTGGCATCTTGTTTGATGCTGTCATCAGGGCAGGAGTCACACAAGGTTCTGGCTAGCTCAACTACAGCCGCAGGAGCCTGAGAGCCAATTACCTGGAATGAAAAACCACAATTACCTCACCAACATCATACAGACAACATTAATGACAGATTCAAGACCTGTAAAGCAAAATCATGTGAAGTTAGTCCCCCAAAACAAAAGAGAACTTCTAACTACAAGTGGTCCAGCCAGTTCTGGATGTCTCATCAGGTCCTATAACAGCATATTTTAGGATGTAGTGGAGCATCCATCAACATGACAGTTTAGCTGTTTAGCTGTTGAAGATGTGAGGAACTATGGCTGTAATATAACATGCTTCCACAATGTCAGTTACTAAAACTATGATCTATAAAAATATCAAAACCTTAGATCCATACGGGAGGGCCCCACAAGGAGGCAAATTTCAGAAATACATTGTGTGTGTGTGTGTGTGTGTAAGTGACTGGCTTGGTTGGACCCCACATGGAAGCACATTTCCACAATCCAGCTATAGGTGTGTATGCCACTGGGTTGTGTTTGGGCTCCATGAGGAGAACTATTAAAAACGTGTGATCAGATGATTGGTTGAATGCTGTTTAAGGTACCTCTGACTTAATAACAGCTTGCCAACTAAAGGTGAACTACATGTACAAGCATGTAAACTAAGAGAACTAGAACAGGTCTCCAAAGTTTAATTCTCACAACAACGTCTAATTGAATGTTACCTGTAGGCTGGCATCTTGTTTGATGCTGTCATCAGGGCAGGAGTCACACAAGGTTCTGGCTAGCTCAACTACAGCCGCAGGAGCCTGAGAGCCAATTACCTGGAATGAAAAACCACAATTACCTCACCAACATCATACAGACAACATTAATGACAGATTCAAGACCTGTAAAGCAAAATCATGTGAAGTTAGTCCCCCAAAACAAAAGAGAACTTCTAACTACAAGTGGTCCAGCCAGTTCTGGATGTCTCATCAGGTCCTATAACAGCATATTTTAGGATGTAGTGGAGCATCCATCAACATGACAGTTTAGCTGTTTAGCTGTTGAAGATGTGAGGAACTATGGCTGTAATATAACATGCTTCCACAATGTCAGTTACTAAAACTATGATCTATAAAAATATCAAAACCTTAGATCCATACGGGAGGGCCCCACAAGGAGGCAAATTTCAGAAATACATTGTGTGTGTGTAAGTGACTGGCTTGGTTGGACGCCACATGGAAGCACATTTCCACAATCCAGCTATAGGTGTGTATGCCACTGGGTTGTGTTTGGGCTAAATGAGGAGAACCATTGAAAATATGTGATCAGATGATTGGTTGAATGCTGTTTAAGGTACCTCTGACTTAATAACAGCTTGCCAACTAAAGGTGAACTACATGTACAAGCATGTAAACTAAGAGAACTAGAACAGGTCTCCAAAGTTTAATTCTCACAACAACGTCTAATTGAATGTTACCTGTAGGCTGGCATCTTGTTTGATGCTGTCATCAGGGCAGGAGTCACACAAGGTTCTGGCTAGCTCAACTACAGCCGCAGGAGCCTGAGAGCCAATTACCTGGAATGAAAAACCACAATTACCTCACCAACATCATACAGACAACATTAATGACAGATTCAAGACCTGTAAAGCAAAATCATGTGAAGTTAGTCCCCCAAAACAAAAGAGAACTTCTAACTACAAGTGGTCCAGCCAGTTCTGGATGTCTCATCAGGTCCTATAACAGCATATTTTAGGATGTAGTGGAGCATCCATCAACATGACAGTTTAGCTGTTTAGCTGTTGAAGATGTGAGGAACTATGGCTGTAATATAACATGCTTCCACAATGTCAGTTACTAAAACTATGATCTATAAAAATATCAAAACCTTAGATCCATACGGGAGGGCCCCACAAGGAGGCAAATTTCAGAAATACATTGTGTGTGTGTGTGTAAGTGACTGGCTTGGTTGGACGCCACATGGAAGCACATTTCCACAATCCAGCTATAGGTGTGTATGCCACTGGGTTGTGTTCGGGCTCCATGAGGAGAACTATTAAAAACGTGTGATCAGATGATTGGTTGAATGCTGTTTAAGGTACCTCTGACTTAATAACAGCTTGCCAACTAAAGATGAACTACATGTACAAGTATGTAAACTAAGAGAAGTAGAACAGGTCTCCAAAGTTTAATTCTCACAACAACGTCTAATTGAATGTTACCTGTAGGCTGGCATCTTGTTTGATGCTGTCATCAGGGCAGGAGTCACACAAGGTTCTGGCTGGCTCAACTACAGCCGCAGGAGCCTGAGAGCTAATTACCTGGAATGAAAAACCACAATTACCTCACCAACATCATACAGACAACATTAATGACAGATTCAAGACCTGTAAAGCAAAATCATGTGAAGTTAGTCCCCCAAAACAAAAGAGAACTTCTAAGTACAAGTGGTCCAGCCAGTTCTGGATGTCTCATCAGGTCCTATAACAGCATATTTAAGGATGTAGTGGAGCATCCATCAACATGACAGTTTAGCTGTTTAGCTGTTGAAGATGTGAGGAACTATGGCTGTAATATAACATGCTTCCACAATGTCAGTTACTAAAACTATGATCTATAAAAATATCAAAACCTTAGATCCATACGGGAGGGCCCCACAAGGAGGCAAATTTCAGAAATACATTGTGTGTGTGTAAGTGACTGGCTTGGTTGGACGCCACATGGAAGCACATTTCCACAATCCAGCTATAGGTGTGTATGCCACTGGGTTGTGTTTGGGCTAAATGAGGAGAACCATTGAAAATATGTGATCAGATGATTGGTTGAATGCTGTTTAAGGTACCTCTGACTTAATAACAGCTTGCCAACTAAAGGTGAACTACATGTACAAGCATGTAAACTAAGAGAACTAGAACAGGTCTCCAAAGTTTAATTCTCACAACAACGTCTAATTGAATGTTACCTGTAGGCTGGCATCTTGTTTGATGCTGTCATCAGGGCAGGAGTCACACAAGGTTCTGGCTAGCTCAACTACAGCCGCAGGAGCCTGAGAGCCAATTACCTGGAATGAAAAACCACAATTACCTCACCAACATCATACAGACAACATTAATGACAGATTCAAGACCTGTAAAGCAAAATCATGTGAAGTTAGTCCCCCAAAACAAAAGAGAACTTCTAACTACAAGTGGTCCAGCCAGTTCTGGATGTCTCATCAGGTCCTATAACAGCATATTTTAGGATGTAGTGGAGCATCCATCAACATGACAGTTTAGCTGTTTAGCTGTTGAAGATGTGAGGAACTATGGCTGTAATATAACATGCTTCCACAATGTCAGTTACTAAAACTATGATCTATAAAAATATCAAAACCTTAGATCCATACGGGAGGGCCCCACAAGGAGGCAAATTTCAGAAATACATGTGTGTGTGTGTAAGTGACTGGCTTGGTTGGACGCCACATGGAAGCACATTTCCACAATCCAGCTATAGGTGTGTATGCCACTGGGTTGTGTTCGGGCTCCATGAGGAGAACTATTAAAAACGTGTGATCAGATGATTGGTTGAATGCTGTTTAAGGTACCTCTGACTTAATAACAGCTTGCCAACTAAAGGTGAACTACATGTACAAGTATGTAAACTAAGAGAAGTAGAACAGGTCTCCAAAGTTTAATTCTCACAACAACGTCTAATTGAATGTTACCTGTAGGCTGGCATCTTGTTTGATGCTGTCATCAGGGCAGGAGTCACAGAAGGTTCTGGCTGGCTCAACTACAGCCGCAGGAGCCTGAGAGCTAATTACCTGGAATGAAAAACCACAATTACCTCACCAACATCATACAGACAACATTAATGACAGATTCAAGACCTGTAAAGCAAAATCATGTGAAGTTAGTCCCCCAAAACAAAAGAGAACTTCTAAGTACAAGTGGTCCAGCCAGTTCTGGATGTCTCATCAGGTCCTATAACAGCATATTTAAGGATGTAGTGGAGCAGCCATCAACATGACAGTTTAGCTGTTTAGCTGTTGAAGATGTGAGGAACTATGGCTGTAATATAACATGCTTCCACAATGTCAGTTACTAAAACTATGATCTATAAAAATATCAAAACCTTAGATCCATACGGGAGGGCCCCACAAGGAGGCAAATTTCAGAAATACATTGTGTGTGTGTAAGTGACTGGCTTGGTTGGACGCCACATGGAAGCACATTTCCACAATCCAGCTATAGGTGTGTATGCCACTGGGTTGTGTTTGGGCTAAATGAGGAGAACCATTGAAAATATGTGATCAGATGATTGGTTGAATGCTGTTTAAGGTACCTCTGACTTAATAACAGCTTGCCAACTAAAGGTGAACTACATGTACAAGCATGTAAACTAAGAGAACTAGAACAGGTCTCCAAAGTTTAATTCTCACAACAACGTCTAATTGAATGTTACCTGTAGGCTGGCATCTTGTTTGATGCTGTCATCAGGGCAGGAGTCACACAAGGTTCTGGCTAGCTCAACTACAGCCGCAGGAGCCTGAGAGCCAATTACCTGGAATGAAAAACCACAATTACCTCACCAACATCATACAGACAACATTAATGACAGATTCAAGACCTGTAAAGCAAAATCATGTGAAGTTAGTCCCCCAAAACAAAAGAGAACTTCTAACTACAAGTGGTCCAGCCAGTTCTGGATGTCTCATCAGGTCCTATAACAGCATATTTAAGGATGTAGTGGAGCATCCATCAACATGACAGTTTATCTGTTTAGCTGTTGAAGATGTGAGGAACTATGGCTGTAATATAACATGCTTCCACAATGTCAGTTACTAAAACTATGATCTATAAAAATATCAAAACCTTAGATCCATACGGGAGGGCCCCACAAGGAGGCAAATTTCAGAAATACATTGTGTGTGTGTGTGTAAGTGACTGGCTTGGTTGGACGCCACATGGAAGCACATTTCCACAATCCAGCTATAGGTGTGTATGCCACTGGGTTGTGTTCGGGCTCCATGAGGAGAACTATTAAAAACGTGTGATCAGATGATTGGTTGAATGCTGTTTAAGGTACCTCTGACTTAATAACAGCTTGCCAACTAAAGGTGAACTACATGTACAAGTATGTAAACTAAGAGAAGTAGAACAGGTCTCCAAAGTTTAATTCTCACAACAACGTCTAATTGAATGTTACCTGTAGGCTGGCATCTTGTTTGATGCTGTCATCAGGGCAGGAGTCACACAAGGTTCTGGCTGGCTCAACTACAGCCGCAGGAGCCTGAGAGCCAATTACCTGGAATGAAAAACCACAATTACCTCACCAACATCATACAGACAACATTAATGACAGATTCAAGACCTGTAAAGCAAAATCATGTGAAGTTAGTCCCCCAAAACAAAAGAGAACTTCTAAGTACAAGTGGTCCAGCCAGTTCTGGATGTCTCATCAGGTCCTATAACAGCATATTTAAGGATGTAGTGGAGCATCCATCAACATGACAGTTTAGCTGTTTAGCTGTTGAAGATGTGAGGAACTATGGCTGTAATATAACATGCTTCCACAATGTCAGTTACTAAAACTATGATCTATAAAAATATCAAAACCTTAGATCCATACGGGAGGGCCCCACAAGGAGGCAAATTTCAGAAATACATTGTGTGTGTGTGTGTAAGTGACTGGCTTGGTTGGACGCCACATGGAAGCACATTTCCACAATCCAGCTATAGGTGTGTATGCCACTGGGTTGTGTTTGGGCTAAATGAGGAGAACCATTGAAAATATGTGATCAGATGATTGGTTGAATGCTGTTTAAGGTACCTCTGACTTAATAACAGCTTGCCAACTAAAGGTGAACTACATGTACAAGCATGTAAACTAAGAGAACTAGAACAGGTCTCCAAAGTTTAATTCTCACAACAAATTCTAATTGAATGTTACCTGTAGGCTGGCATCTGGTTTGATGCTGTCATCAGGGCAGGAGTCACACAAGGTTCTGGCTGGCTCAAGTACAGCCGCAGGAGCCTGAGACATTCAAATAAAAAAGACAAAATTGACCTATTTGCCAGAAATTGCCAAATTAACATTCCCACTCGTATACTTGATCTGATTAACTTACTTTTTTACGCCATGGCCATTTAGAATCACCATAGTTGTAATTAATTTCAGTTCCTATTTCAATTTTTTTGATGGCAAAAAGGCACAAGTGGGGCTGATCATTTACTAATATTTTTTTCATGGTGCAGTTTGGAGATTTGTGGTTGTCATTCACTAATCTTCCAAGAGAGCCATCCTCTACTGATGCATCAATACTAGGAAAAAATAAAAGAAATCAAACATTTAGTATAATATACAATATAAAAGTTAGCTCACAGAAATAAAAATCTGTAACATTTCAAAAGACAAAGTTATGAGGCAGATGAAATGTCTTTTTGACAGAGTCAATCAGAAGCAATATTTCAATAACATCAGGATTTTGACATTGAAAAATTATTTGTTTGGTGTTAACTCCTCTATAGAAAATATTTGGACATACATACCACCAGTGATGATTCTGCCATTCAAACTCAAAGAGAAATGTACTCTCCTTTTCAGAGTACTTTCTTGTTTGGCATTTATCTGCTGACAGAAGTTGACCCCTGTATTCTAAGACAAAATCTCCTTGTTCAATGGGCTGGGTAGCAAACACGCCTCTTCCTGCAAGGGCACATTATATAAACACATTGGTTATGAGAAATTAATTTTTTTAAGATAAACCATTAACCAAATAAATGTGGCATTAACTTATGATGTTAATACTAAATTTGGGAGCCTATCCCAGCTGACATAGGGCAAGAGGCAGGGTACACCATGTACAGGTTGCCAGCCTGTCACAGGGCCAACACAGAGAGACAGACAACCTTTCACACTCACATTCATGCTCTCATTCACACCTATGGGCAATTTAGCATGGCCAATTAGCCTAACCCCAGTAAGTGCATGTCTTTGGACTGTGGGAGGAAACCAGAGTACCCGGAGGAAACCCACACACACCCACATGGGGAGAACATGCAAACTCCACACAGAGAGAGAGGCATGGGCTAAGGTGGAATCAAACCCAGGTCTTCCAGATCGTATTCCAAATGTGCTGCCCCAAATAAATCAATAATTAGGAGAAATGGTCCAAAAATTAGTTTATTACCTTTGTGATCATCAATAAATCTTTCCATTAATCCTGGTTTGTCCTTTGAAGATTGAATGTAAAAGGCTGCTTCATCAGCAGGCTTTTTTCTTGCCTTTCTTTGGAACATTTGTGGCTCTAAAAAATAATTCAAAGCATGGCACAGACAACTTTAATAAGCAATCCCTATTAATTTAAAAAGATTTGTAATCATGCGCTGTATGGAGTCTGAAGGAATAAGCCTGGCCAGATGGAGAACTAAGAATAGGAGTGACTAAAAAAAGAAAGTATTCTGCATTCTATTAGAAAATATTGTTATATTAATGAAAATGTTTGCCAGTTTGACGCAGTTGTAATCAGTTATAGTTCCTACCAGATCCAACAAAGGACTGAAACAGCCCTTTAATTAAGTGGATAGGAATGTAGGATGCAAACTAGAAAACTAGATGTACAGACACTAAATAGTACAAAAGCAGTGTTTCCCCTACCATTATCCAAGGGGGGTGATCTACCCCACCAATGAGACCGCCCCCCTCACGAAGACCACAGCATGTAGTATTGTACACGTTCAGAGTTAATTTTATTATCCAAATAACAGCAGATCTTGTCATGAGCCATTTCTGTTTCTACATGGTCACTCCTCTACTTTTAGCTCTTCCTTGAGACAATGTGTTGTGTACTGGTGCTATATAAATAAACTTCTAAAA
This sequence comes from Pterophyllum scalare, assembly GCA_024447675.2. Lineage (NCBI taxonomy): Eukaryota > Metazoa > Chordata > Actinopteri > Cichliformes > Cichlidae > Pterophyllum > Pterophyllum scalare. The sequence goes on from JAMQGT020003252.1 coordinate 14,794, forward strand.
TTCTTATAAAACCAAAAACTTGACAAAATCTGGACAAAAACGCACACTTGATACGCCATGTCGACAACGCTGACATGCTGCTGTGTCACATGCACGTGCAGGCATGTGAACACATGCTCCTGTCAGCAGACAAGAGCACATAGAAAAACATATTGCAAAAACCAGCGAAGTAGGCACACATGATAGTAACTCCATTACTTTATATGAGAATAGCTTGTAACTATAACTAGCTACTGTTAAAAATAACATATCCAACACAGACCAACACAGCAAGAGTGCTGCATCCAAACTTGAAGCAGCAGGGGTGAAAATGCAGCTACGAGCACCACCATAATTGTATACCTAAGATGTAGCTTACTCCGTGGCTCAGATCATTACTGGAACATATTTATTTTATCACATCACAGCATTTCGACTGCAGCTTCATACAAATTCATAGTTGAATTCAGAATTCTTCTGTTTGCAAACAAAGTCATCGACAACCTCCCCCCTTACTTATCCGATGTGATTCAAGTTGTCACCTCCTCAGATCCTCCTAATCTATGCACCTCAGTGATAGCTCTTCTCACCTCAGCACCATGGGGAGCAGGGCTTTCTCCAGCTCTGCTCCCAAACTCCATACAGATACTCCCAAATCTGATTTCATATGGATAAGGCCACAAACATCAGCAACACTGAGACTCTTTCCCTGTTTAAATCCAGACTTAAAACCCATCTAATCAAGACTGCTTACTCCTTGTAAATCTGGTTTGTTGTTTTACTACTGATTTAAATGTCTGAATATATGTCAACAGCTTATCATGGGTCTCAAACTGCAGGTTTCAGATGTGTCCCTGATCCAACACACCTCAATCAAATGGCTGAATTACCTTCTCAGTATGCAGTCAAGTTCTCCAAGTCCTGCTAATGACTTCTATATTTGACTCAGGTGTGTTGGATCAGGGACACATCTAAAACCTGCAGGACACCGGCTCTCGGACCTGGAGTTTGACACACCTGGCTTAAGTACTGTTATATCAATATCAACAGTCTAAGTAAAGTTATTTGAATATCTTTACTAATATAATTTTGAGCTACCAACTCATTCCTATTATGCGTCTGTTTCAAAAGTGAACGTATTTTTATGTAGCATACTGATTAGCGTGAGCCTTCTTGATAGTTTTAGTCGCGTCAAAATGCTTGTTTTATTTAAATGCAGCATTTTTCCACATAAAGAAAAAAAGACTATCCAGAGACACACCGACATCATAACACAGCTTTAACAAGTGTTTGGCAAGTTCTGAAAAAGTTTCGGCGAGCAATTATGGCCAGAGTCAGATTCTGGAATCAGCAGTTATTGAACATTAGCACATCGAAATGACCCCGAATATAACATGTTAGCAAATACACATTCTGTCGTTCCATTTTACACCATCGTGTTTAAAACAACTGCAAGCTAAGATGAATGACAAGTTAAAAAGCCGGACTGTCTTAGGGGAAAACATTACGCCACCCGAGTGACAATATATCGAATGCGAAGCCTAAATCATTGCGTATAAAATCCTCGGTGTCTGGATAGAAAGCAATTCCACATCAGTTTCTTTAGTAGTGACATGCTGTTGATTTACTCACCAGGTATATTGTGTTTTGTTCTGTGTAGCGTGCCTTCTTCATTTGCATCTCCTCCTCACGTGGAGCAGTTTCAGCGTAGCGCCGTCACATGCCAGGAAGTGCCGTAAAAATGTCGTAAATGAAAAAAGTGCCGTAAAAACTGCGTTTTTAGCCACACGAAGCTAACATACATGCAATACCTACAGATTAAAGTATTAAATATGGTACAGCTGTACGGCTGCATCATGACCGCAGACACCTCTCTCCCTTAAATGGGTGTTCTGGAATGGCAATTTTAGTTGTATAAAATGATAAAAAATTTCTAATCTAAGTAAACTGAAAATATTACATGACTATTCATTTATACCTTTATTTTTCTTATGTTCAGAACATGAAAAAAATTTTTTTTTAAAATAAGTCTAAAAGTATGAGTGTATTTTTATAAAGCATAAAAGTATAATGAACAATAAATAACATGTAGATTAATTACAATTGTAATGTAGGTATTTTAATAAACAAAATGACAGTGGATTATCACATGGGCTTACACTTCTATTTTAGTTACTGTGGTTACTAAACTAATAATTACCTGATTTAAATCTTTAATTTTGTTGCAATACAGTCATGTGCAAAGTACAATGGCAACAACATTATCAAACTATTCAAGTAAAATGTAAATTAAATGAGTCTATTTTGTGCTCTTGTAATGTTTTATAACAAGAATTATAAAAAGAAAACACTTCCTGAAAGTTCAGGAAAGAACGTATTTTCTTTGGATATCAGTTAGTCTAATTGGTCAAAACTTGGACCTCGAGAGTCCTGATTGGTGAAAGGATACACACTTCCTGTAGTGTGTGTACTTGCAGTACCACTGCTCAGACAATAGGGTTCCCTACTGAGCATACACACTTCACACACACTTTTCCAAAAATTGCTACCAAGTGGGCCAAGAGAAAAAAAAGCATGAGGCATGTTAGGAGAGCATCCCAAGCTGCTTTAGAGTGGTTTCCGATGTGGGGTCCAGGATTTTGGGCCCCGCAAAGACACAGGGCCCCTTTTTGTTGGTGTGCTCCCTGCGTTCAGACCCTTCAAGGTAACAAAAACAAGTACACACACACACACACACACACACACACACACACACACACACACACAGGACGCAGCCTGGGGTATTATCATAGGATATGTCCAGAGGTCCATGCTGACCTTTAACCCCAGTCTCTGGGAGAGAAGCGGGCCCCATTCTCTGCCTGAGCATAAAGAGTGGTGGGGGCCAACGGCGGTATTGTTAGAGATGGCTGCTGACTGACAGGTCATTTTTCACCCATTGTTTTTTTTCCCCCTTTTTTCAAATAGCAATTTTTATCTTGCAAAGTAACATCTTGGCAGCCATGAAAAGTGTAGCAGTATAGTTATTGTTCAGTGATGATCTGATGCCATTCAGAGCATATAGGTAGCCAAAGTTTGCTTCAGTTTTGAAAAGGTTCAAGCCGTTTACAACAAACTATTTCTGATTACTGTCTGCCGTAAGGATTTTACTGATTAGCAGCCTAAAAAAGCAACGGGGCAAAAAAAATAACAGCAGCATTTACAAAATAATTCTAGACCTCTATCCAAAACTCTCCAACCAAATTAGAAAATAAGCCATGCAGCCACAACATATTTTTCAAGTGCTCGTTTGCTTGAAGTGCCTGTGTGTACAACTGCTGACACACCAACATACATTAGTCTTAGTAGCCTTGGCTCTGTGTTTCTGTTGATATCTGGCATTCAATCAAAGCAGGGGAGCAAGACGCACTCCAAGTTTTAAATTGAATTTCATGCTGGATTAGTGGCACTCCTCTGAAATGCATGTGAGCCTCCCCTAATGACGCGCTCATCTTCGCACTCCAGAGACATGCCGTGGATATTTGTGTGTATGTTTCTGTGTGTTTTTCCTTCAATTAGTACAGATATATTTGTCCTGTCAGTGAAGTACCTGCTAAGATCTGTTGGCAGACACTGGCCATGACAGGGCAGATATTTTTTTTCTGAATCCTTTTATATATGTATATGTAGATACATTATACATATATGGAATACACTTAATGTTCAATTTTAACCCGCGAGGACCATCTGCAGTCCTGTATGTGTTTCTCTAAGTTTCAAGTCCTTCAAAATTAAGACATTCTGAAAGACTGCACTTGCTCATAAGCACACATGCAATTTTTTGTCTTGCTCCCTCCCTCCCTCCTTCTTTCCTTGGCCAGGTCTGATGGGGTCCAGGCAGCCTTGGGTCTATCTGTCCTTTGCCATGTGTCCTCTTTAGCACTGACCCATGCTGGAGGAGCAGGGACTAGGGCCTCAGGGCTGAGGTGGTAAAGAAGGGAAGAACTGTGTATGTGAGGAAAGGGGGAGATTGACCTCTGCTAGAGGCAATGGGTGAGCAGAGGGCAACAGTGTGGCGGTTGAATGTAAGCCATGCAAGCCTTTCCTGCCATCCGCCACATCACCCCTCCCTCGTGATCCTGGCCTGAGTGACATGGATGAATAACAGAGATGTGCAGCGGTACAGGCTGCCCTGCTGCTGACCCTGTCTGCTCTAGCCAGACCATGGACAGACTGTATGTGTGCGTGCATTTTTGTGTGCATGTGTGTGTGTGTGTGAGAGAGAGGAAGAGAGAGAGCGTTCATGTGCATGCATGGGTGCCGAAAGTTTGATATCTTCCTTCACGTGTGCCCCGAGTGTGCATATGCACTATCTAATATCAATTTTTATACGCTTTTGTGTATTTTCGTATCCATATTTATCAGCTCAGGCAGCGTGTGCATGCGTGTGTGCATGCGTGCGTGCGTGCATGCATGCGTACGTCCGTGTGTGTAAATGTACACGAATGTGTGACCAGCAGGGAAAAATAAACAATGTGCTCTCCCTGTCAAAGGCAAGGCCCCAGGGCTGTGGAATATCTCGGAACCCAGCTCACACAGGGAATGAAATCAAGCAAAGGAGGGAGAGGGAGGGAGAAAAACAGAGCTTCACTCCATATGGCACATTGCTAACGCATGTCACTGTCATGTACACATACTTATATTCTTTGTATGTGCATGTGGGCACCTATCTGTTGAGCTTTTAAAGTGATCTGATATTTGAATCTGCACCGGTGCATTTAAAGGAACAGTTTCACTGGATTGTCCTATGCCAAAATAAATCTATAGTTACACAAATGCATGGTTCTTCTTTCTCGCCATTATGGTTTTCACTAAAAAAAAAAAGTAAATCTGAGCGGATGTGAATGTAGCATAAATAAATCTGCATTACGATAAAAAATTTGAAAGCTGTAACTGTACTTAATTACATTAGTTAATTGGCTAAAGTATAAGCAGCTTTTTATATAAATAAAGAAGAGCATTATTAGGTAGTTTAAAATATATACATATTGAAGTGCAAAGTTTTGGAGCAAAAGCTATTAACAGTCCAGTATGGAAGCATTATGTTTCTGGATGGTGTGAGTTTTTGTGTTACTAGTGAAAGCAGGAAGCTAAAAACACTTTAAAATATATTACACATTCCTATTTAAATGATTTACTTTATTAAGTTTGAATTATTTCCTGTATACTGGTTCAGTCAACAGTGACTATATATGTTCATTTTTAATTACTTAAGATGCTTTTGATAAAGATATTACAGATAACATTTTTAATCTATTTTTTTTTATTATTTCTATTTGATGTGTCCTGTTCTATACAACTGATGTCTACTCACTGAAACCATACTGCATGGTCCGGTGATTAATGCTACAATAAAGATGGACAGTTCTGAAAATTGTAGTAACACGTGTGACAGTAACGATCCTATGCAAATTTGCAGCAATCAATCTTAGCACAGAAGTGGTTAAGTTTCAGAGGGAGGTGGAACAAAAAGCAAGCCATATTGGCAGTGCCGTGTGCCAAGTGATACTCGTGGCCTCTGCCCAGCCCTCCTATTATGAGGCTGGCAATAAGTTGGCCTGCCCGCTGGGGAAAACAGGGAGCTGACACCAGGAACATATGCAGCAACACCTGATTGCTGCACCACCGCCACAGCAGACCTGGCTGCCAGAGAGAGCACTCACACAGCACATGTAGATTCAACACACACACACATTTAATAACATATCCATACATTCTGTCACACATTAACAATACAGAGAACAGTATGCTCATGATGGAACACACACCCTAAATACATTTTCACTCATCATCACTCATGCTTTACACACAACGCCCACATGCATACACAAACACACACACACACACACACACTGACTTACAGAGCAAACCCACTGGGGATTAATTTCCTTATTCAGAGAGTGTGTATGCCAAGCTTGGCTGGTGTGCCAGTTGCCCGCGGTGCACCACACGCTGCCATGCTGTGCCAGCAAACAGCACTGATGCCCTCCATTTGCAGAGTCACATATATCAAATGCATGCTGCTATCACTTAGCCCTCAGTAGTGTGAACCCTGCACGCCTGCCCGCCTCGCTGTGCAAATGTGTTTGTGTTTAGCATCTGGTTTCATCCTCCGTTATGTACTCTGATGCATTTGATTGACGACAGTCCTGCATAATGCGATGATTGATTGTGTGAAAATCTGAGTGAATGAAAATGTTTTCTGGGCTTATCTGTGACCAGACACTCACCCCGCTCTGCCTCAGCACAGGCTGACGTTTCTTGGGATTTAATTTTCAGCAATTTTACACAACTTTATACTAATTTGCAAAACCTTGACCTTCTTAACAAACCCATACACATGCAAACACGCTGGAACGCAAAAGTGCAAAAACTGCAACAAGATTTTCTACCTTTCTGGCTAGTAAAACACTGTTAGTGCATCATTATAGAGCCATGTGTTTTAGATGGAAGAAAGCTTGAAAGAGAAGGAGGAGGGTGGGGGAGTAGTTAGAGACTAGGCCTGCATTGTCTACAGCCTCTCAAAAGGTTTTACTGTTGTTCATGGTCACGTTCTGAACTGGATGAGACCCTACAGGTGTCCCTGCTCTCTAAATGTGTTCCCCAGACCCTTCACCAGCCCCCCTCAAGCCGCCCGTCTGTGACCCCTGACCTCACAGACCCCGGGAAGTATGGGTAATGGCAGGCTTGTCAATGAAGTCCAGGGTCACTAATAGACCAGCTTTGTTCGGTGATGTCAGCTTCCAAAAAGGAAAAGAAGGGTATAAAAAAAAAAAAATCTCCCTTCAACCCACCATCCTCATAACGTATCTGGGTCTATTGAAATTACAAATGGGTGCTTTTGATTGTAATCCCACTACCCACCACCTTTCTTTACCCCTCTCCTGCTTGTCTGCCTCTCCTCATCTTCTTCCATCACCTTGCCTGGCTCTTCTCGTCTTTAACTCCAAAGAGGTGCTTGTGCGCTGGGCTAAAAGGTCTTAATGTGTCTGCATTCATGGAGCCAGACCATAGAAGGCTGTTTTTAACCCTGTTTACGGCCTTGCATCCATTTGGCCAGGAGTCCTTCACTCCTTGTCCCTCCCCCTCTCCATATCTCTCTCCATTTTCAACCTCCTTCACTCTCTCTTGCTCTCTTTCTCTCTTCCACCCACATCCCAATCCTTTTGTGATAGGATATGAATGCACTTTGCTAGTTGATAATTACACTCTCCTTCTCTGCCCTCCTCTCCCTTTCTGACAGTGGGATCCACAGGCAGTCCTTATTCAGCTAGTAATTTGCCTGTCCTCCTCATTCATTGAGAAGGTACAAATTATCCTTCACACGGGCACTGGCTATTCTCCCTCTCAGCCAGTATGATGAGGACTGCACTAAAGAGAAAATAGCCAAGAATATGCACTTTGCATCTGCTCTAAGTGTAATCTAAAAGAAGAGATTTGTGTTTCATTCAGAAAGTACAGATTTCTGGTTAATATGGCAAGGCAAATAGAAAGAAGTGATAATGAACACTCATAATCGAGTTGAATTTTTACAGTAAAAATATGATCACAATTATACAAGAATCTCCACTTTCAAACAATTTGTTTTGAATGTTTTGACCATATTAAATACTCAATGTTTAGCACAAACATCATAATTACAGTCAACACCATAGTCGGCCATCTTGAGATAATTCACGGTCATGATTCCTGGCATTAGTGTCCAGACTTGGGCACATTTGGACATTTGCTCCTCATTGCCTTCTCATCAACACCCATAGCTGAGGTCTCACCACCAACCCAACTGTATTTAAGCCTCATCCAAAATAGTCTGAGTGACAAACAGATAGTTAGCAAATGAAAGGATTCCACGACCAATTACTTACAGGACTGTGAGCATATGTGTCTGCAACCATTTATATCGCTTTTATGAGTGTATAGTTTAGTCAGGATTTATAGCTGGATATGAATTGCGTACAGTATAACACCCTTTCAGGCTTGAGTATTTTGAATCCTTAGACAGTGCGGGTTCACTTCAGCATATCTGTGTGAATTTAATTACAAGTGCTTTGCTCAGTTAAAAGTGTGACAGCACTATGGGCCATTTCGGTAATTTATTTATGGGCTGCGTTGGCAGCATAGAGGAACCTCATTGGCTGGGATCAGGGTTCAAGCAGCCGGTGGCGATTACAGGGCAAGCGTGACCACTGGATAGACAACGACCGACCCGGGAAGTCAACAGGAAATGCTTTTTTAAAGACCATAATCATGTTTTGTCAAGTAATTACAGAACAAGAAAGAAAGTATGAAAACATATGGTAATAATGGGACAAAGCATTGATCATAACTGTACGAAACAACTCCTGATGGTCATGGAGGGACAATAGAGCACAGAGACATCCATTGTTCCTTGACTCAGTGAACTATGTAGCTCATTAGGTGGAGCTTTCCAAGATTAAAGAGATGGATATGAGCGGAGGAGTCAAGGCCTGAGGTTAGAACTGGGGGCGAAAATCGACACTCTGCCACTGCAGAGATGATCCAGCACCCCAGTCCCTGACCCCACAGCGGGCAGCAGTCTTTGATTTCTGTCCTCTTTTTCGTCCCCACATTCAGAACACACATCATTTCATCTCTTTGCATATTATCAAACTCCAGCCCACCCTCCTCATCTCTCATAAGGACGGCCTGTTTTTTTCCCCCCTTTTCCTTCCTTTTCTTGTTTTCTTACAACTGTTGTCGTCCCCCCGTCTACAATTGATGGATTTCAATGAAAGGTGTAGGTGTGTATGTACATCTACCAAAAGCATTGATATTCTCCCCGAGGCAAAGGAAGAGAGAGGGAGAAAGACAGAGAGGGAGAGAGAGGTGACCCTGCTGGCTGAGTGGCAGTGGCCGTCATGCATAGCATCTCTAAAATGGGGATGGGGGGGTGAATGTCACTTTCAAGTCTCTCCTCGGCACTCTCCCTTAATGAGAGATGGGTTCTGCTCTACAGACAGCCAAGGGGACCAAGGAAATGCCCTCCCCTCCTCCTCCTCATTCTTCCCCCTCCACCTCTCAGATCTCTAATCCTCCAAGGAGCTGACAGCTCGAAGATCGCAAGCCTGCATCTCCTCCACCTGCACAACCTCATTTTCCAATCATAACAACAACAACAAAGGTAGGGAGATTTTTCTTTACTGGTATTCTCCCTGTCTTCGTGACACACATACTATCTTTTACATCACTCTTAATCCAAATGATCCCAACATACATTCTGACACTGGCTCAAATCACGGCCCCTACTTCCCTCTTTTCTTAAGTGAGGGACGCACACTAATGCTATTTAGCCAGGCAGGCTAGTGATTCATCCATTCCAGCTGAAAGGAAAGGTGAGAGGAGAGATCTCCCAGGACTCCTTGCAGCCCCCATCTGTCAGACACACCCGGCCCACTGATTTACATTTACCGCAAGGATTTATGGGATGCCCGCCACAAAACGAGTCGAAGCAGCAAGAATCATGGGGCGAGAGACAGAGCGGGGAAATTATTCAAAGCAGTAATTATTTTGGGACGGCCATTACGCATGCACACCTGATCGGGGGGTGTCACCCGTGACTCCCCCATCCACCATGATGGAGAGGGGCCCCATCCATGCTGCGGTCTTATTTTACCTGGCTTGCATAAAGGAGTATTCTCTTAGGCACCAGGAGAGCCTACTAAGGCTAAATTAGGCCCCCGGACAGGCAGAGGAGAATGGAGAGAAGAGCAGATGAGGCAGTTAGGTATGCACAAGGGATTGAGATGAGGGATACTGGTCAAATTCATGATCAATCTTAAACCCAGTGTATCATGGCTACATATTTGCAGATGCATGTTTGCTGTTTTCTGTGCAGTGATTGTTTATGAGTTTTTTTGTTTTTTTTTTAAATATACTAGGCCAGACTATGTGGCTTAAAAAATGCATTATGTAGGTTTAATTTTAAATGTATAAGCACTGCAAATAAGTTAAAGCTAAGAACAGCCAATGATCATAAATGTGTGAATTTCTGTATGATTAACAGGTGACATTTGCTAGACCACCTGTACTCTCTGTTATTCAGAAGCCCAGAAAATGTCACAATGACAGCCTTCCTTTCAACATGGCTCTTAAAGCTCTACTCACTTGCCAACTTCAGGGAGGATCATCATTTATAGTCATTACTTACAGCACTTTGCAGTCTGTAGCTGAAAAGGCTTAGCGTAGCCAGCTTTGAGCACATGCTCCTTTGCTGCAGCTTTACAACTAAGGTCAGCTCAACTGCAACTCTCGGCCCTCCTCCTCTCTCCTCCTCTGCTCCCCTTCTCTTCGCCAAGTTCATTACCAGTGGCCCCCAGGTACGACCTGATTTCAACGCACTTTGTTCAATTGCCCTACATGGAAAATCGTGCCAAAACGGGGCCAGCTCATTATGCACTACCACCGATTTGCTTATTATATTTAATCCTCAAAACAGCAGACAATTTCTACGCTACCTCTGTGAAAATCAGTTTTTACTCCTTGTTTCGTTTGCTGCCTTATGCATTCAAAGTGTCCGTTTCTTCCACATGCTAATTACATGTCACAACAACATGCTACAATGAAGTTTTATGATAGCCTACACTTAGCAAGCATCAAAGTGGTGTCGAAGAGCAACTGAGAATTTTTGATTAGCTGTTAGCAATTACCTGACCTCAAGATAAAAAGAGCAAACATAATATCTTAGCTGCAGTGATGGAGTCATCATCACTGACCTCGAGCATAACTTTTTGACTTCAGAAAGAGAAAGAAATTTATTTAAATCTGTATCAGTATTTCCACTTGCACTTATTTTTCATAATTGGAAAAAAAATCCATGTATCTGTATTATGCAACTGTGTGTGTGTGTGTGTGTGTGTGTCAGTGTGTCTATTTTAAAACTATTTGTTTTTAATACCAGTCCCAGTGAAACTACTTGATGTTAACTGAGATCTATTTTTTTCCCATCAATATCTGTGTACTCTGTTTACATTTTGTACATTTCCTCTTCTTATGATTTTAGCTGCATATTTCCACATGTGGCAGAAACCAGTTGCTCTTCTTTGGATCGAGTAATGTCCTCCAGCATTCTGGAATATGTAGTCCCAAATGAGAAGATGCTACCATATGGTCAAAAATATTTTCTTTTTCAACAATGACCAAACGTCCCCTCTAAACTCATTTTTTTCAATATTGTAACCTTACATCTTACCTCAAAGTTAAATTTTTTTCACTTGCCTCTAAACCCAGGCAATTTTCAAATTTTTTTATTTTTTTTTATGGCAATTCTTAATTATACATGTAAAAGAGCTAAGAGGCTAACAATCTTTGCTGCAAAAACTTTCTGTGTCAGAAGTGGGGTGTTTTATTGTGCCTGTGGCCAAGACTGTGATCCCCTTACCTGTGAGATGCATTTACAGGCATTACAGAACTGGCCAAAGTTCAGCACTGAGCAGCATAATATTTCAGTTTTACTACACGCTCTTTTCCCTACTCAACTACTCCCTGGCTGCTAAATAAGGTGGGGGGGTTTTTGTTGTTGTTTTTTAACTGAAATAAAAAGCAGACTGCAAGTTACTATTTGAATCCAAGTCAAAGAGACTTACTCGTTCTATGATTGTCTTTTTCCTGGCAGTGACAATCAGCTTGCTAAAAATGGCCTTCTCCTTGTGCCAGCTGATCCTGGGATGATGAACCATTTCACTGGGTCCAAAGGAAAGTTGATTTGCCCCCAAAACACAGAATCCTTAATTTGTCAGTTTGAAAGTGGAACACAGAATGAGAATTGACTGTAGTCCATTTGTGCCAAACTAAGTCTCACAGAGAAAGAGGTGTGAGCAAAGTCGACTGTAAGGCTTAAAGAGGCAGCCGGGAGAAAAGCAGCTTGGACAAGAGAAGTGCTGAACTAGGTGGGCAGATTAGTATCACAAGACTTTGTCAGAAGGATGAAATGATGATGGAAAGGTCTTCTCTGCATGATATTCTCAAATGTTGCTACTGATAGTAAAAAAAGAAGAAGAAAAAAAAAGAAAATCACACTGACAGATTAAAGGAGCATACTGAATAAAAGCTGCACATTCAAGTTTTTATCAGTTTTTGATGAACAATAACAAATATAATGGCTTTTAGTCACAATCGGCATACTCCACAGCACCCAGTCCCCTGATACCATTGTCTTTATAATGAATTGATAGAAAACTGTGGACATGGTGATTGTGAATATGTGGCATAACATATGTGGGAAATATTCTAAGGCTTTTGTGGCCTGACAGAGGAACCACCTAATCTGCGTGATAGCTTTGCCTCAGATAGCACGTCTGAAAGGCTGTTAAGCAAAATAGGACAAAAGGGAGTCTTAATTTCTAATACGGCTTCATCGGTTGTCAACCCAATTAACATATTAGAAGGGATCAGTCTGTGACAACTGTCAGAGCACAACCTCAAGACAAAACCACTATTGTGCCCTAAGGAAACCTACATGCCCTGGTCAGATAGACAAGTAGGGAATAGGTAAGAACCGAAATGAGGTGAAACGCCAGAGTGTGCCTACAGGTGAATAGCTGCTTAGTTTCATCCAATTTTTTTTTAGAAAGGTGTCCGCTATCATGAGCATATATGAGCTACTTTTTCTGTGACCGTGCAAATATGCATCTCCTCACACTCGTTTCATTCATTTCTGCTGCATTATAGGCACACAGCAGAGGTCAGCGTGCCAGATGCACTGATGGTATTAGTGGTGGGTTGAGGCTAAGCACTGGTGACAAAGAGCGATGCCTGGAGGACTCTTCAAATGTCCATCTTCACACAAGATGAAGCGGACAGGACCCGCAGCGGCTCAGAGACGGGATGCCAGTCTAAGCATATGTTGCACAGGGACAAAGCACCAAGGAGCGACAAGAGGGCAAGATGGCCATAGAGAAGACAACGGGGTTGATACACGGCATCATAAGAGGGAGACGAACAGAAGTGAAGAAAGGCAGACGGACAGACGGAGACATGTGGGTTAGAAAAGCAAAAAACTGGGAGGTGGAGGAGTGGGGTGGATGTTGAAAGGAACAGAGAGGCTATGCATGAAAAGGAGGAGGGAACGAGGGGTGTGAGAGGCTACGGACAGGGAGGGGTGAAGAGAGACGAAGAAGTTTGAAGTAAAGTGGTTGGGACATGTGTGACATTGGGGCCCTGGCAGGAGTTGTGTCATTGGTCCATATGACTTGTGTGGAGCCTGGGCGAAGTAACGCGTTGTAACAGTGGTGGAATGGTTACTGTATGTCAGTGACCTTTCCATCAGAAGCCCTGCAATGGCATGTCAAAACATTTTGAGGGGCAGCATGCTGCTGTGTTGCAGATGATTAATTGTCCTTTGTCTCATAGAAATTGCTGTTGTATTAAGTGTATTTAAAAACAAGAAAAGGTGTTAAATCCAAGCTTGGCTTCCATCTTAAAAAACAAGTCTCGTTTCACTGGGTCCTCAGCCAGTGACGCTCTGTGTCTGCAGTTGTTGTGGGCTGATGAGAATGAGCAGGGTCCTTCGGTCATGTAAACAGAACCCCTGGAAAGACAAAATGCCACGGTACCCCAGTCCCTCCTACCAAGAAATCAGACTTGACAAGAAACAGACACAGGCTCAAGCCTTGGCCTCCAGGTCTAGTTGCATTCTTTGCCATTTCACAAAACATAAAGTATTATGGAAATGTTGATTTTTTTTTTCTGTGTGGCACCACCAATGAGTCACAGAAGGAAAAAAAAAAGTTCACATAACAAAGTAAGAAATTACAGGGATTGATGTATTTCATGTGAACTTCTGACAAAGATTATTTAATTAGAATTTGTTATTTACTAGCAGGATGCTATTGGTTTATATTTGTTTTGTCACATTTTCTGTTATAAATGTAATTTTCTCTTGAGTTGGCTGGTTGCTAACACAATACAACACCACTGGAAACTAGAAAATCCACCTGATAACACTTTAGTCGAGTTAAATGGGCACTTTACCAATTTTACACATGAAGTTTATTCACTCATTGCGAGGAGTGCTACTCTGCCTGCGACAACAGATGTTTAATTTGTATTGTGGCTCTCGACAGAGCTTTCTAATGCGATGACATCATCAGGGTTAACTGAGGTTAATATTGGAGACTAAAAACAGAAAGGCTGTGAAAATATGAGCATTTACCAGGCAGGAAAAAATATAACAGAAGATTCCACCAACTTCTGATGTTTGAATTTTGTACTTTTCTTCTGAACCTCCTTCAGGTTTCACAGCTTAAGTGCCCCTTTAAAGGTTTAACTTGTCGATGTTTTATGATGAGTTTTTTTTTTTTAATGTCTCTAGTTGACTTATTTTCATCATCAAGCCAACCAGGAACATTTTCAAATATTAACACATTTTAAAATGTTTAATATTCCATCAAATATGTTGACATGATAAAAATAATTATTAAGATCCCAAAAAATTATTTTAGTCTAATCATTTTGTATCAGGACTGCCACAAAGATACGTTCAGTGACTACGTGTTCTTCTGAGGTTGCTTTGTTGAACTGACAGGTTTTTTTCCTGTCATTTGCAGTGCTATGGTTATTAATTTTTTTCTATTTTTAGGTAATGACTGGTTGAATGTAACAAGGAAAATGAACTGAAATGGGGGGTTGCTTTTGGGGGGCAATGCAGGAAACAAGCAACTCGAACAGAAAGGGCAAGTTGAGAGAAGTAAATTGTTTATGCATCAGAAGTCCACAAACAACCACAATATGATACAGATATGATTAATTATCAAGTTAATTTTATGTTTCTATTTCTTGTCTTTATTTATTTTATTTTATTTTTTTCAGTTATGACTTTTTGGGGATGTTTTATCTTTTCACAGCAGCAAAAAGCTGTGCTTCAAATTGTCAAAACATCATTATCAAAAGATCACTGTAATTTCAAGGGAAATGGAGCAAAGGAGAAAAGGAGACAAGTAACAATTTTAAAGAGGAAAAATAACAATGGTCACAACCATAACTTGCTGATTAGAAAGTAACTTATGAGAGTATTTGATAAAGCAGTCAGAGCTAAATTTGTATTGGTGTTGCAGTCGTTGATGACAGCCTGTGCATCCTTTTCACTGCATTTTTCACAAACCAACAGATTTGGAGACTGACCATTTTTTTTCAACCGACTGTCAGTTAAATGAGGCATCAGTTGTAAATTGCAAATCAACAGAGTTGGCAAAAATACACACATTTGTCACTTAAGTTGAAATACAGATACTTTTGCAAATAAACAAAACAAAAGAAAACTCTTTTTGCTGAAGTAAAAGTGAAAAAGTACAGGCTCTGAAAAGTACTCAAGATATTTTTACCAGGTATTTTTGTGTAAAACTAATGGAACATCATTATTAATAATAAAAAAATGATATTAAGGAAATGCAAACGTACTCCGTTTAAACATCTGTTATGTAGAACAAAAACAGAGGGGGAAAAAAAACAGAGGAAATAGAAAAGATTGCTCTGTTTGCTGTTGCCTGTATTGTGGATGGATGACTTTGCCTCCACAGTTAAACAGAAAAACTTGTATATTCAGGGATTCAGCAGGTGACCCCAAGATCCCATGTAGTGGTGCAGCATGGGAAAAAAAAGAAAAAAAGAATTACAGTCATTTCTGTTGTGAGCTCTACTAGATTTTGTGTACAGGCTGTGATCGACTGGCCTGCGCTGCTGCCCTGTGTGGATTTAGCCAGCTGCATTCAACAAGCTATAATCAGATGTTACATGAGCTATCATGGCTGATTTCCAACCCCTAAATAATATAAAGCTAGTATTGATGTCAGTTACCCCTGATCTAAACTAGCATTGACCGTGAACACCACAGATACCTTGCACCAATTCAACATAGTACATAACTGTAGACTTCACCACAGTACTGCAAACTAAGCGCTGTCGCCTGCACTAAACCGCCCAGCAGTTTCATGCTACTTTTGGATAACACACAGTTAGTATACATCAGTTTGTTTTCCAGTGCAGCTCACAAAAACATAATATCAGCAACATATCATGTATACATCTGGCAGCTGCTCAAAAACCTCTAAAATGAACAAGGACATCATATGTAAGCTTTAAATTTCCAGCTCATTAATGTCAGTGATCAGTCCTTACCTTTAAAAATAATTTCCCCTCTTCCCCTCCGATCCTGTCTTTCTTACACCTGTCTCCATTTTTTTAGCAAAGTTATCACACATTCTTTACACCCCCTTTATGTGCAGAAACTCTACCTTTAGCCTGCAGACACATTGTGTGGCAAACTGCACAGAAACAGTTTGTGTGTTTGCTGATATTGTATTTGAAATTACCTTCCTCTTAAAAATCATTAATGCTTGCTCCTCTTCTGCAGTCCTACCTTAAGTGCTGTGACCACACGGTATGGGTATTTGCACCATAAAATGCTGTTACAGAACCCACCGAGTGTAGGGTTATAAATGATGCATTCTATGCATCTTTTTGCCTCTTTTATCTCTTCCTGTGCACTAAGCGCTGACCATGGTCACACCAATAGGATTGTCTTTTGTGCTATTATTCCCTCCACTTAGGCTCAAGTAGAAAGTAGATATATTTGTAATAAAACGTAGGGAGTAAAAGTTAAAAAAAAATGGAAGAAAAATAAATTCTCAAGGAAAATATGCATACCTGAAAATTCTACTTGAGTACAGTAACAAAGTACTTGCACTTTGTTACTTCCCAGCTTTGCAAATCAGCCTTGGGTCATACAGTCTGCTAAGCTTGGTTTTCAACCTTCAGGGTTAAATATGACAAAAAAAAAAAAAAAAGAAGGAAGTGAGAGAAAAGCAGACAAAAAGAAATTTTGAACTTCAATAAGAACACACACCACGGGCCTTCATGAGGATTAACTCTTTGTTCCCCCAATAGTCAATCAATAACCACCAGGCCCAGACATCTTTATTTACAGACAGCTCAAATGCTTCTCAAAAGGAAGCAAAAGAACAGAGGCTCCTATTCTACTTTCTCTGCATGTTTCAAGCACAGTGTTATTCCTCTCTCCACTGCCTAATCTGCGATGCTTTCAAGTTGCCCTCCTTTATGTGCAGCATTTTTATGTGCGTGTGTTTTAAGGAATTTATACTGCGTTGGGTGAGCGGCTGATACATTAAACTTAATAACAATTCATATGCAAAAATAAACCGCAAAATGCAGCAGCATATACTAAAGATATACTTTTATAAATGGCTTGTTTCAAAGGACAAGACGATTAAAATATCCAGCCAAGGTGAAAGGAGCATTTGGAAATTGCAGATAAGGGATGAGCACGACAATGAAGGGGTGCCCTGAACATGTGTTTGCCTCCATAATCCTGAGGCTTCACTCCCACATCCTGGTTTCTTAAAGCTAATCCAAACATAAACAAATAATCTTAGCAACACATCTAATTAAAAGAAATATGACAGAATAAGAGACACCGCATGAGAGGAAAAAACACTTTTCCTTTTAAAATGTGTGTCCTCATTCCTCCCTCCCCGATGGTGGACTCCCACAGTCCTTGGGCCTTTGTGTCTGTCTCCTCTTTATGAATAGAGGCTTAACCATGGCCTGAAGCAATGCGTCTTCTGCTCCCTCACTGATAGCCAATGCATTATTCATTTATTTTCATCATATCATCAGATGTGCATAAGCTTTACCCAGTTATTTTTGGGGAGCAGCATTTATTTATTTATTTATTTTTCCTCAATTACTTCTCAGGGTCTCATCCAACACGTTCAGGCTATTCAATCATTCATGGCCTCTCAACTTTATCAAGACCCCAGCTGAGATGAAAGCTAGTCTTTATTATTGATTATCAGAGGGATTAGCTCTCAGTGAAAGTTAAGGTTAGCCCCCCAATGCTGTTAGTCAATGGAAGGGAGCCAGTCCTTTTTGTCAGCAGAGTGTCGCTGCACGCTACCCTCTTATGTGCGGGTTAGACGATTGTATGAATGCAAAGACAGGAGAAATAATGTTCAAATCATACATGCGTACTTTATACTCTCATCTTTTCTTCGCATTCATTCAAACTTCATGCGCCCCAAGCATGGGAAGGTTTTTTTTTTTTTCCAACTTTCAACAGACAAAACAAGCTAGTCAAAGTACGATGAGGAACAAAGGGTTTGAAACTATACCCTGTCCACAGTCCTGCATGTAAGTCAGTGCCCTGGACCAATTATCCATAGCTCTTTCCCCTACCTTTCTCTGCTTAGAACAAAATAAAAACAAAAGCCCAAAAGCAGCTGGCTTGCTTGGTGTTTCTCTATGAAAGCGTTGCTTCTTTCTCGACCCTCTCTTCATCCAGTGCCCACAAGTCTCTAGCCTTGACCATATATTATCTTTCAGACTCAATGCTTCTCTTCCTCCTCTCCTTTTCCCTCTCCTCTCTTTTTCCCTACCTCTCCAAGAATAAAGCGCTCCTAATGACTGTGGGCTCTCAAGGGCCTGCTGGTGCCCGGGTACTCGAAAGTGCAGCGCGGTGGAAAGGGGGGCACCTCCTCCTTCTCTTCCTCCTCTTTTATCACAGGTGAGAATAGAGGGTCAAGAGGGGTTAATGTGCTGCTGTTGCACAGAGGTTTGGGCTATCACCATGGCAGCAAGCATGTCGAATACCAAGGTGTATTTCCTTCCTCCT
The DNA here is from genome assembly GCA_024447675.2 of Pterophyllum scalare. Lineage (NCBI taxonomy): Eukaryota > Metazoa > Chordata > Actinopteri > Cichliformes > Cichlidae > Pterophyllum > Pterophyllum scalare. The sequence goes on from JAMQGT020003252.1 coordinate 33,455, forward strand.
AAAAGAAAGGTTTGTTTGTGACTTGTTTTTTTGGCCTTTGGGTTCAACTTCATTTTCAAATTGTGGGTTGAAAAGGTTTCGCTTTGACTCTTTCAAGAAGGATGAAGGTGAAAAGATGATGTTTTAGTAAATGTGAAACTGCTGTTGATCCAGTTTTAGGGAAATGTTGTTTGTGTTTAGTAGCTCAGCAGAGAGCAGTGAATTACCCCACAAGCACTTTTAGCAGTCCCTACAGCCACACAAGGCCTGGAGCCCATGAGCGAAAAAAGGTCACAGAATCAAGGGCTTAGGTCACTTGATGGGTTCAAGGGAAAATTAGTTGTGAGGTTCACTGGTGAACGATAATGCCCCCCCCCCACACACACACACATACACACCCCACAGATACAGCAAGTAGAAGGGAAATTGTTTTGCATGCTGCAAACCTGAGAAAATTAATCATTAAAACCCTGCAAGGCTTCTTGTGCTAATTTAACTTCTGCAAATAATACTCCTTGCTCCTTTATTCTTTTCCCCTCAAACATGAAACAAATGCAGGCAAATCTAAAATAATTAATTTCAAAAGATGTGAATTAAAGAAAAATTCCATCTAACCCCACAGATGCAATTTGCATTTTGATTTCTGCGATTTCTGCACTTTCTTTATTTTGCTCGCTTACACTCGCTCTCAGTCTCTCAAGATTCTCGCTTTAATATCAGTGTGGATCAAAAGCCTTTCATTAAGGTTTTCTGCACTCCTTCCAGCATTGTTTGGCTCCTAGGATAACAACAAAGTGCTTTCCCCTACTCCAGGGCCAGGTTAGCTGAGAAGAAAGGAACAGTTATTCCTGGGCTAAGTTCACATCAAACACAAGGGGCTCCAAGTGAGAGAAGATGAAAGCGCCAGGCCTGACCCGGAAGATTAGACCAACTCTGCTGCCAGCTCTGTAGCACCCAGGGGCCATCCTCACTCTGAGATCCTACCCCTCCTCTTTATACAGCACAATGGACTTTAGTACAGAACAAGCATAGAAGAAGAGAGGAGAAAATGAGGAGAATAGGGCGATACAAAAAGAACAGAAAAGGAAAGATACCAAGAAGCAGTGCAAGGAGGACAAAGACGGCGCAAGAGAAATGGATGAGCATATAAACAGAAAGAAAGAAAAATGTAATATAATTTTAGGAGTGTAAAACTGCAGACTATCCCAACCTACTTTTCTCGCCTCTGCTGCCGCCTCCTCTGACAGATAGCGGTGAGGCAAGAAATAATGCAGATTATCATAATTGCTTAAAGTGTGTGTGAATATTCATGATTTCTCCAGCCTTATTATAGCAACAAATCCACACCACAATGAATGTAAATTCATTGTGATTATTTTACATAGTGCAATGCCCCCAGTCCTTTCCTCTCGTCTGTGTGTGTGTGCGTGTGTGTGTGTGTGTGTGTGTGTGTGTGTGTGTGTGTGTGCGGACTGCAGCTGGGGGTGTCAAGGTTGGGTGCTATCTCTTACTGGCCCTCATCAGCCGGCCGAGCTGTTGCCATGCATCACATGCAGAGGAGAAAAACGTCTGCAATGTGAAAAGAAAGCAGTAATATGGTGGCATGCAAGAAGTGAGAAATGAGGACAGGATAATGGAGTATCAGCAACAGTAAAAACAAAAAGAATTGATTGCAAAGAATAAAAAGCAGGACAGGAAGAAGGGGTCATCGATTCACTATACACTTTCCCATCAAAGTTTGGAGAGGTTTTTTTTTTTTTGTTAAATTGAAAGTGAATAAAGGAAAATATAAAAGTACTTGATGTTGAGGTGTTAAAATTGGTTGTACAAAGAAGTGAAGTTTGGACACATGGGCACTTAACGTAATAAAAATATCAAGATAGCAAGGCCCCCACACACAAATGCGCACATGCACGTCTCCTCCTGCTCCTGTGCCCATGCGTATGAGGTGCCAGATGGCACAGGACAAATGCTCCTGAGGGGAAACAGCGTGGTGACCCCTCCCTCTCTCACCCGTACTTTCTCACACATTGAAGACACATGGAAACAGAGCCATGGTGGGGGAAGGGGAGGGTTAAGGTTATCGATGATGCCTATCAAAGCATAGGCACAGACATACACACACACACACACACAGAAGCTATGCACTGACTAATTCCCAAGATGCAGCGATATCAAGGCATGCCTCGACATATTCTCAGGCAGGCAAAGAATTTGAATAGCCCTTCAAAAAATTTGTCTCGCCTGTGGGCCTTCTGCACTGCCTCAAGGACAGTGCCCAACATCAAACATTAGCTACCTTCACATCATCTACCATCCATGCCCTGCTACCTGAAGATACTATCTCACCTCCGCCTGCATGGCACAAAGTGACCCACCCTCAGACCTCTGCTGCTGCTGTGCAACAACAGGACCCATGAATCAAGTCCAAAAACTTTCATGATGAGTGGTGGTGGTTATGGGTGAGTGGTTCAGAGACAGAGCGATAGAGGCGATAGTACGTTCAGGAATGAATGTGGGCGAAATTAGAAGAGCCAAGGCATACTGTTTTTTGTTTTGTTTTGTTTTGTTTTTTGTTTTATTGGTAGTGGCTATATTAATCAAAGTACCACCATGGTACTGTACGTGTCACATATGTATTGTAAGTGAACCAGTGTAGTAGAGGCTTCAAACAAAATTCAGTGTTTACAGCCAGTGGCTTTTTCATTACACATCATTATCAAGTCTTTCATTCATGATAAAGTACAAATGGCACCATCCACAAATTGTCAGAGAAGGTAGTAGCATGTTAATGAGCCAACAGTTGAGCCAGATTATTTAAAATAAATAAATAAATAAAGTCAAGACCAAAATGAAACCAATGAATGAAATTTGACAAATACCTGTGATGCAGTTACCCCTATCCAGGCTAACTTGCAATGGCACACTTAAGTACACCACATACCCACCTCAGCTAACAGGAATCTTATCTGTCTGCATCATCTGAAGAAATTTGGTGTATGAGTATGGAGTCCCTGTCTGGCACCAGGCTAACACTGTGGAAAGCACAGAAGTGAATTTGTGAAATTTTTCTTGGCAAGAGGTACTCAAGGCAACAGGAAGTTCTGTACACTCTTGGATTGTGCATTCTACCAGAGAGACACACACAACTGTGTCTTAGCTTTTCCCAAAATCTAATTAGTCCAGTGTCTGTGACTGCTTGCCATTCATCCCAGTGAGGAGCTCTGATCATCCCAGTAGATACAAGAGATCATTACAATGGGTAAAATATTGCCTAAACTGCAATCTTTAAATAAAGATTATTACATAATTTCAAAATTAATTGAAATTTCATACCCCATGTAGCCAAATCCTAAATTATGTAAAGCTTCTTCACATACCTGTTCAGATGTGTTGGAGCCATCAATACTGTCGGAATGAGCCATCCACTAATCAGAAGGCTGGTGGTACAATACATAGCAAGACTGCAAGATTATGTGTCCAAACTTTTGACTGGTACTGTACTCTGTATTATAAGTACTAGTCCATTTACCATATCATGCACTTGGTTGGAATCGATAGACGTGTCAGAAAGCTTCAGCTGGAGTTCAAGGGATCTTGTTGTTCTATGTTTTTTCCCCCCACTTTCAGGTAGCAAATAGAAACTTGAGTACAAGCAACAGCTATATTCTCTATTGCTTTATTCAGTGATATCTGGCCACAGTTACATCCAAAATACCTCTGTCTTTGCATGCCTGAAGAGTGACCTATTTGATTTAGTCTCACTCCTCTTTCTGTGTGTCAGCTTGGAAGAAAAGGCTGCACTGGGAGGACAGGCCAAGTTGTCCCAGTGGGCTCCACCACTTATCACCAGCCTTCTGAGATTCCACCAAGATTCACCCCCTTATGAATAATCTCAGCCACAGGCACAATGGCGCACTGGAAGGGAAAAAAAAAAAGAAAAAGCGACAGATTATTTAGAAAGACACAGGCTGGGCTGGAGATAGTTTGAGGGGGAATGAGAAAAAAGAGAAAGAAGTGAAGGGGAGAGAAGAGAAGAGTGAGAAAGTCTTTTGATGTGTTTCCCCTTCAGTGCGGGCATCAGGGTGGATGGTAGATCCAAAGCTAGCCCCACTGCTTGAAGGGGCTGACTGGTTTATTAAACGCTCCCAACGCCCCCATGCCTCCAAGCATGATGGGATTAATGCTGGCATAACCCTTTACTTAATTCATTACAGGGGGACGCCGGCTAATTTGATTTGATATTATTTTAATAAAGTTCTGTGATGATTTGGAAGATTGTTTCAGGCTATCAGAAATAATTTTCCAGTTATTACTGCTGTTCAGGCAAGTCCTTTGATAGCAGCAGTCAGTCTTAGTGTGCAGAATACATTAGCCGTAAGTGCAAGTACTTTAGCTACAAAGCTACTAAAGAAATACTAATAATGAGACAACTCTGAATTGCTGAGTATTGTGAAATGATGTTAAGATGTGCTGTGGGCAGGCGCCGTGTAGAACAAACATGACAGAAGAGGAGGAAGAGAAAGGGAATGAGAACAGAGAAAGAGATAGAGCAGTGCAGCAATATTTTGTATGCATTGAGCTTACACATGTCACCATTGTTAAATCTCCTAGGGATACATGGTTGCCTTTCAGAGGAGCACCAGTGCTTTGTGTTATTCATGTGAATTACTGAAGAGACTACTGCTAGTGTAGGTGTCTCAGAACAAAAAGATGGTCCATTTTCTTTTTTCATGGTTGTGGATTGTGTTTGTCAGCGCACAAATGATCAGATGTAGAGCTTTAAAAATTACACAATAACAACAGTAATCTTTGGAAAATTGATAATGGTTTTAACAGACTTTTTTTTAGAAGTATTTGGTATATATTCCTTATACAATGAGCATATTTTTTCTAATGTGTTTTGGTTGGTTGCACAGTAGTTTCATAGAACAATTAGGTCCTGAATCCATCTCAGTAATACATTAGTCCCTCTGCGTTAGAATAATCCTGTTTTCCACCAAGCCATTTGTTCACCTCATGTCATCAGCCTTTGCCAGTTGCATATAATCTCACTACTGTCTCTTCACCTATTTACATATTGCTCAAGATAATTGAAGACACTGTAGATGTCTCACACTATTTCCTTAAGCCTGCGTCCAGACCTTACAAGTTTTGGAAGAGAAGGGAAAGAAATGAAGGGCTGGGGGTTTGGGGAGGGGTTTGAACTGTATAGTAGTGACAGTGTTTTTGTTTTGCTTTTTCCTTAAACCCCAAATGACACACATTTCCCTCTGAAAAGATAAGCCCTCAGTCAAAGGCCGCAGGAGATGTCTGGGACCCTGTGAAAGAAGTGGGGGAATTACCTACCAGGGGTCTGGCATGAAGGGAAGAGTGGGTGGAGGGGTGAGGATGGAGAAAGAGGTAGGGGGGTGTGGGGGGGTTACCCTTATTCATTAGTCCGTCTGGGGTCCAAGGCGGGGTCACACAATGTGACGGTTGTTCTCCAGACCCCCAGACCCCAGCAGACACGTTTAATGGCCACCGTTTCCTCTCCAGACAGAAAGAGAAAAAAGGGAGGGGGACAACAGAGCTTGGAGTGAAGGTGACAGAGGGGGGATGGACTTTGACAGAGAAAGAGGAGAAGGATGAAGAAAGAGGTACAGAGAAAAAGTGAAAGCACTATAAAGAAAGAGCAGGGAAGGGAAAACTAAGATGTGCGATTCAGGCGGACCAGCATGAGAGGAATTTTTGGATCACTGAGGTTTCCATTTGAGGCACGTTAGTACCTGCCCTGGGAGGGAAATGGTAGAGGTTTCCACCTCTGGATGTGCCTTTGCTATTTTGTTTTGTTTTGGTTTTTTCCCAGGATCAACCATTCACAGGTCACACTTTAGAACAATTATTTGGGGTCAAAGTGTTTAGTTACCATGGGTAAGTGGAATTATAGAAATGTGGAATTTCACAGTCCACGGCAAGTGTGTGCAAAAGAAAAAAGAAAAAAGAAAGCAAACATGGTCCCTATTTCTGTAACTTTACCCAGATTTGACAAAGACAAAGTTAAATTAAATTAAAATCTTTACTTGATGGTCTGGACCAACATCAGCAAACCAAAAGGAATGATGTTCAACTTCCCATCACTTATGGAAATGGAATGCAAATCATATGTATATCACCCTGTATTTTTGTTCCATATGTGCGTTTTAACCAAGGCATTTGATAATGTCAAAATGTCAGAGGTGCCAGTAACAGCTAGCTTTCTTTAAGTTCATTATATCCACTGAGATATGCTGCTCCAGGTTCAGTAGCATGGCCTCAGGCAGAAATCAATGTCTACAAAAAGGTTTTTTGATACCAAAGCAAGTAATCAAGGTTATAGAAAAGGGCACACATTAACACAATTTCAGTGAAATATGCAGAGTTCATGTGCATATGTTCTGAGATTAAATCAAAAACTCAAATGTCAAGTGTAAATGCATGCAGATCCAGGCAAATAGGGCAGACCTTCCGATATCGATACTATGACTGCAAGGTTCAGTGAGGCACAATGAATTCATTTAATGATCAGGCAGTGAGTGCAAATCAAATACAATTAATGCTTGATACTTAGCCTTTCTTAAGAATCAGTTTATGTATCAATCAGCTGTTACCAAAACGCAAATTTCATGCCAGAATGTTAAATGTCAAATGTTGGAAAGAGCCTTGTTGTCCGACACCAAGCAGATGCAGTGACGCAGACATCAGAATTAACAGATGTTTGAACAAATCATAATGAATAAAGCCAAATGATTTTAATCTGTTGGGCAGTTAGTTGTTTTTTCCCCAGCAATTTAGGCTGACACTGGGTTTAAGATGGAATTAGAAGATATAACATTAACTACATAGGTATGCTTGCCTACATCCTTCTCCAGAGGTCCCCTCTTAGTCCCTAGAGTGAAAGGTAGTAATTTGTCACTTTACGCTGGATCCAATTAGATTAATTGCATTAGACAGGCTAGTTTAGTGAAACCCCCTCCTTTGGAACTGAGAGACATGGGTTTTCTGTCTTTTTCATTCTATCTGTCCTGAATATGCTGTTTCTATCCCCACAGGGTTTAGCCATGATCTTGAAAGATTTTGTGATCCACTCTTGATTTATATATTGCAACAAAAAAAAGCACCAAGGAACATAAAAATACACACTAAAATACTCTTCTTAGTGTAACCTGGACACAAATTATTGCTTTACACTATTTTGCAGCAATAAAACATGACAAATGAATAGCTGACATGCCCATCTGCATGCCTAAACCATGCTAAAGGTGCACAAATAAGAACTTGTTCCCCTGTAAAACCCCTCATGTCTGCATGTTCCTCTTTAAAGTATGGTTACTAAAACATATGTTGGTGCTGTCAGAGCCTTAGTTAGTACTCTTCATCCTGCTGACTAGAGCAAGAAGATTAGGGGTCATGTCAGCTCCAGATTATTGGAGGATTTTACATTTATAAACTGGTGCTGGCTCTAATTTAACTGCACCTTCAGGGACCTTAAAGTGTGGCAGGAATGAGAGAAACAGATGTGGGGCTCTGTTAATGGGAGAATAGCAGCATTGGACACAGAGACAACGCCACGCAGGATCATCTTCTCCCTCCTTGTCTCTTTTTCCTCTTCTGATTTGACTTTCTTTCCTCTTTGTCACGTCCATGCAGTTTTTTTTTTTCCCTCTCAATCTCATCTTTCCTCTCATGTCTCTTTCTCTCTCCTGTCTTTTCTCTCCGGTGTCCTTCTCTTATGTAAAGCTTTGCAAGACCAGACTGGATTTCATGCCATGTACTGTTGTCAAGTGGGTTCCTTGCCAAGTGCTCAGTGTTCAGGGATACTACCCTGGCACCGGGGCACTGGCCAGGGCCAAGCCTTGGTAGCTTGTGCTCTGCTAAGCTGGCAGTGCAGTTGAAAGTTAAACACCTTGGACTGCGAAATCAAAGACACCACAGTGATTTGACTTGCATGATCTTTGCAGAATATTATGTCACGAAGTCCTTAGGGTAAGCTGGATGCAGTTGATAGAGATTATGGCATGTGAGAGATTCTGTCCTGCTGCTACCAATGAAAATAGTTTTAGCCAAAAGATAGTTGGAGAATAAATCACTGTACGGCATTTAATTATAACCTGAGTGAAAGTGAGAACTAACTTACTAGTTAACTGACTTTTCTCGTCTTCTGAACCGCTGACCCTCTGCATCTCTGTCTTTCACATTCTTTTGGCTTCTCAGTAAGGAATGGGCCAGAGTTTAAAGAGGTTTGGACCTCCAGCCATCACCATGCCTAATGACAGACAGCACCAGGTTTCTCTGCTTTTCTCAGTCTAGGAATTCTCACCATGGAAGGCCAGACTACACCACAGAGGCGTCTTTAAAACTATAGATTGCTGGGCTGCAGAGCTGCATGAACAGTACCTTTGTTGTGATATTCTTGATACATTACTTGTTACTAAGTTACTTGAGAACAGAGTCTGGAATCTAATAGATGTATGAATACATACTATCTCCTGATTAGTTCCTTGTTTTTGTTATAATTACATTAAATTAAATCGAATTGATTTCATTTAATCACCCGTGGAATCCGTTCCAGCTTGGATTTGGGAGACAGACACCATCTCTACTATTAAGATTAGGCTTAAAACTTTTCTTTTTGATAAAACTCAATGGTGAGGCGTGGATCAGGTAACTAACTCCTGAGCCTGGTTGGGCCAGAGGTCTCTTCCTGTTGAAAGGGAGTTCTTCTTTTGCATTGTCGCCAAGTGCTTGCTCTTGAAATTGATTACATCAAAAACCCATAAATCTGAATTGAACCAAATATTAAGGACTTTTTAAACTAATATTTACCTAATAATTTACTGCTATTCCATTTCCCAGTATTTTTCTCTAGCAACTAATCATTTTCTAGGATATAGATGCAGATTCGGTGTTATTAGACTAATTAGTTGCTGTGAACAGCTATGAAGCCATTCTGGATTTAATGATCACTTCCCCCCTAACAGTTTTGTTAGTTAAACAGATTGCACACATCTAATATGTCCATTTAAAATGGTCTGCACATGTATGTAGACAGTTGAAATATCCATAACCATGCAGAGCACCAGTTCAAAGTTTTGTCAAGAACTTTAAGCTATCAATGAAAATAGGATGTTTAAGAGACAAAGCTGTGCTTATTTGATAATGCAGATAAATTTCAAAGTGAACCTTTAAATGTGCTTTTCCCAAATTCAAAACAGCCCCAAATCATCAGGCTGAGTGAGTTCATATAATTTGTGAACAACTGTAAAACATCTGTAGCAATAATCTGTCCCCTTAGATCAACTTACAAATAATGCTTCTGGCAAGTCCTGTTGTCACAATGGAATCATCCTTATCCACATTAAATTACTGCCATAATTTGCCCCCTCACACACGCACAGAGGCATATACACCCACCCCTGTCAAACAATGGCTTGGTGTGAGAGGGGCGAAGCAGCGCCTTATCAGCGGCCAATCAGTGGTTCTGTTCCATATGGCACAGTTCCGGAGGCATCACATGCTCGCCGGCTTCCCAGTCTTACTGCCAGACAGGCCTGTTAATTGGGCGACAAGATCAGAGGCAATATTACAAGCCAATTAAAGCGATTGGGACAGATTGCCAAGTGATGAGCTCCACTGCGTAATTGAGAGTGTGAAGTGCTTGTCACCTCTCTCTCCTCCTCTCTATATCTGTCTCTTTCTCTCTCTCTCTCTCTCTGGGTCCATCTGAATAAGTGATGAGACTGCCGAGGACTGAAACTAGTTAGCGTATTAGTGATGTCACTTGAGGCCCCTTCATCATTACTCTTGGAGCAGGAGGCAGTGGATTTGGGTTAGAGGATTTGCTGCACCGCCTCAGTTTTGCTGTTACTGTAGTAAGTTGGCCCATGGCACAGATGTACCAACATCAGTGAAACTAAGGCTCTCTCTAGACCCAGCCATTCAAGTTTGAGAGATTAGCTGTTTCGTGAATCTCAGTTGTTTGATATCCACCACTCTCCTGTGATTTGAGATCGACTGTGCTTGTTTTTGGGTTTTGTTTTCTTTAGAGTGTGTGTGTGTGTGTGTGTGGGTGTGGGTGTGTGTGCGTGCATATGTGTGTCTGCGTGCGTGCGTGCATGCATTTGAGTGCATGTGCATCCATGTGTTTGAGTGTGTTTGTAGGAGAGAGCAAGAGAGAGAGAGAGACAGAGAGAGAGAGAGAGAGTGATCCATACGACAGCTACTTTAATTTGTTCTGGGAATATTGTACTGGTGCAGTCCATTGGGTAGCACCTGCATGCCAAGTTTGCTTAATCATGCAAAAAGAACAGAAAAATGCATTACAGATGTCAGACTGTGTCCCAGTAGAGACAGAGATTTGACAAACACCTTGAACCCTGAGAGAACACCGGTGCAAAATTCATTTTTGTAGCATTAAGGCAGAACTCCCTGTCACCACAATATGAGTTCTGCCCATGTATTTTGTACATTAGCCATGCACAAAGTAATTAATCATAGACTAGATGTTATTGTATGTTTTTATGCATAAGGAAGAATGCCTACATTAATAAAAAGTGTAATAATGTACAGAGTAAATAAAATAGAAAGGCATTGCTTTACCAAGGCCAGTGCTATATTTTGCAGGTTTAATAAAAGTGGCTCAGAGCTGTACCAAAATGTAATACTCCACCTCTGTACCAAGTTTTGTGCGGTTTGCTCTGGTCATAAATCCTACACTTCCCATAATCCAACTCACCCATTTCATTCAAGCTCCAGTCTCATGTCTTATATCTGAGATAATCCTGATGATTCCACTATGGCTTCCTCAGGGTGATTTTCTCAGACTTGACAAGCAGCACCTCCTCTCGCAGGCTGAGTAATACTACCCATAACAAGTAAGGTTAGGCGAATTGAAGTTACTTTCATATCGATAACATTCTTAACTGTGTCTACTGTGGCAAGTTTGCTTACCTTATTCATCTATAACTATCCTTACAATCATAATATTGAACTGACATTACGCATAATTCTGTGCGTTGCAAAGCAAAGGTTTTTAAGATAGGTTAAGAATCCTAGCTTGAAAATTATGCCTAAACTGTCTTGATATATTGTTATCAGTTAAAAAGTATATTGCAGACTGCAGGCCAGTAGTGAAGCCACTTCTCCAGATAAATGTGCTGCAACTTAGCTTCCCAAATAAAGCAAATAAAAGACAGAAAATGGCACAATGTTACATCAGTACCATAAATTCTTGTTTTAGTTTGCATAAATAAATTTGAACAACATGTGTTAGGTGCTAAGTAACTTTTTATCACTGTTTAATTTAACTTCATCTTTAAAAACAAACATGTGATGCCATTCATCTTTACCAATTAGCTTAAATAAAAATGATCAACTCTCTGCAACTTATAAAGCATAGTATCATTTAACGTGTTTCTTACTGCATTAACTGACCTCATGAATCAATGAAATATCAATATGAAAACAGTTCTCACAGTTTGTTTTACAGCAAGCTTTAGTTATGAAAGGATCTTTCAGCCCTTGAAAAATGTTTTTTTGGATTTTAGCCTTATTATGCAAACTGCAAATAGTCTTACCTGGAGAGAAAAAGTTGCAGAGCATCATTACGGTGCACTGTGGCAGCCCTAAACCTATGTTCAAGTGGACAGGAGCTAAGAAGGAGCTATTAAAAAAATAATCTAAACTTAAGAAACACTACTAATAAAAGAACATGTTTTGAGTTTTCAAGACCTCCCCGAAACAACTGATGAAACGCAGACGTTATTGAGATACACTTTCATAAACAAATGGCAACGGAGCTCATTTAAGCTCCTTGTTATTATGTTATGACAGGTTGACACTGAAGACTTATCTTTGGCGATGGGTCCATGTCATGCGTGGTTTGGAGGTAGATGGTATTTAGCATAGCTCAGAACCAAAGTCTATGCCCTTTGCTCTCTGTCTCCCTCTCTCCCACTGTCTCTCTTTCTTGCTTTACCACTATCTGTGTCTCCCTCAGCTTCTCCCACATCCCTCTATAATACCATGGCAAGCCTTTAATATCCAACGGCTGTGATTATCCAGTCAAGTCAGAGAGTTTCTCTGATATTTTCCATCTGATTTTTCAAAGTAATGGGGTGTTTTGTGCATGATACACTTTTTAAAGGATTGCAGGGGCTCCTTCTAAAGGCTCTGAGCCATTTCAAATAGCAGCTAATGCTAGACTCAACTGGCTTTGTTTGTTTTAAAGAGGGGAGAGTGACATTTAGTGGCTAACCAAGGGGCGAGGGAGTGAACATGAAAGTGAAAGTTTCATTTTTAAAAAGAAAATGCCAGCCTAAGGTTTCTGTTACCGGCAGGTTGTCATACCACACACACCCTCCGAAACCACACACGCACAAATACGACTGCAGCTCCAAAAGTAACGACCGTTTTCAGTTTTGCCCATCAATTTTAAATGTCCTGCAAGGTGCATCCTTGTCGCATTTAAGCACACTTCTCTTTAAATGGGCCATAACTTTAAAGGGAGTTGACACCAACTTCCCATTACAAAACACAGTTACAACTTTCACAACCTTTTTTATGAGCTTTATTGACAACTCTCCCGGCAATGCTGAGCACCAGCAGTTCAGTAGTTGAATTGTCCTTCCTTCCGCTTTTCCTTCTGCTTGTACTGCTGATGTTGTTCTAGTGCTACTTGGGGAATAAGAGACCTCACACTGTGGAGACTTGTAAAACCACTGTCATGTTGATGGGGAGAGTCAGAAGTGAGTGTGTGTGTGTGTTCACCTTTTTGGATGTGTGTACGAGCACACTGCAGAGACCAGTAAAATGCTGTCTGAATGAAGTCCCAGAGCAGCAGTGGTGAGTAGTGTTTGATGGCCATGTGATTTGTTTGTTCAGCCCCAATGGCCTTTTCTCCTGGCAGAGGGAGGGAGAAGGAGGGAGGGAGAGGAAAGAGAAACCAGGAAAGAGGGAGGGCTGATCACTTCGCACCTTCTCCCCTCCTAGCTCCACCAATGAGCCATTTAATCCTCCTTCCTACAGCTAAATCAACACCTTTCACACACTCTGAGCTGGTTGGACCACCACTGTTGACTGTCTGCCGCTTCTATCTGACTGTCTTGTTTGGATTTCGGTTGCGGACAACTTGTGTGCACATCTTTTATATCTGTTTTGGAGAAAGCAATCAGTAATGGGCATATGTAAATTCGACATGCAGTGGCTCACTGACAATGATGCCATTTTATTGTAAGTTCTATCTCGTGAAATGGAAGCTCTTATCTCACATCATGAAGCATCACGAGGGAGGAAAAAGTGCAAGGGAGACACAAGTGCAGAGTGGAAGAGGCAGAGTGTGTGACTGAGATATAGTAATAATGAAGAGAGAAAGACATCACAGGGAATGAGGGTTGGGGAGAGTATGGAAGGCCTTTGGTGGATACTGTACCTTGTGGGCGGCATGTTTAGCCCAGTGTGATAATTGCGTGTGGTAAGGGTGAGATCCTTGGACATAATCCTGGCTGAGATCAGAGAGCAAGGCAGTTCACTGCAAAGCAGAGGAAGAAAGAGAGAGAATTAGATATGAAGAGTGAACAAGGGAAAACTGCATATTCTTGTATCCCTATATAGGTTGATGTTCATTACAGTTCTTTGCTTTTGAAAAGATCTGTCGCTCAGTAGATATTAACAATATTAATAATTCAGCTTACATACATAAATTACATAAACTGGGTTACAAAGTCGGCAGCGTGGTAGTGCAGTGGTTAGCACTGTTGCCTCACAGCAAGAAAGTCCTGGGTTTGAATGCACCATCTGTAGACTGGTTTTCTGTGTGGAGTTTGCATGTTCTCTCCGTGTCTGGGTGCATTCGCTCTGGGTATTCCAGCTTCCTCCCAAAATCCAAAAACATGCAGTTGGTGGGGTTAGGTTAACTGAATGAAATGGATTGATCGGTTACAAAGCATCCTACACACTAAACTAAAATTCAAGGATGGCTGAATTACATTTAGCTGTTTCAATTTCAGGATCTTTGTATCCCACACCCTCACTCACCGTCGCACTGTTAGTCTGACAGGGATGCTGCAGTTGAACAGAACTATGGTTACCGTTATGAGTGACACCTGTGCTTTTTCTGTTATGACAAGTTAAAATGTCTGTTTGAGAAAAGACAGGTCTATTAGTAACCTGTGACCTTCTATATGAGTCCGTACATCTTGGATCTTCTTTTTGTAGTTTGGATATAATTCCCATCGATTGTGAGGAAGTTAAGTGCGATGATCTGGGAACACAGCACACTGATAAAAAGAAGTCACATGGCGCAAATCTCACAAGCGCAGAGTCGGGTTTTAAAAAACAAGCAGTTTGCTGGTCAGTCAGACCTATTTAGAAGAGGAAGCAATCTAGTACACTATAATTGTATATTGTCAAAATGTCCTTTGTAAATAATCTGATTTCCTGGTTCAGTATCAACCCCTTCGACAGCAGCGGCAATTATATAGCTTAAACCCTAATTACAACCATAAAAGCTATTCATAGCTGGTTAGAATATCAAGATATTCAGACAATGAGCCCATGATTAGCTTAGTGGCTAGTACTATAGGTATCAGCAAACTGCAAAATGGCTATAGTCACTGAGGATCCATGCACAAATGGCCTACAAGTTCTCTTATCTGGGTTTACTTGTTAAATAAATGACAGTGCAATATTTGTAATATTATTTATAAACATTCAGGAATATGTCAATAATAGGAGAAGGGCTTTCCTGTTCTTTCCATGCTCCCTATGGTGTCAGCATGGTGTGAATGCAACACATTTTATCTGTGATTTGGATAAAGATAAGAATTTGGATGATTTGCAAAATTTGTCCAAACGTAGACTGGTACTATACATTCAAAATATTTTATGGAACCTTATGGGAATAAATCACAGTCTAACAGCACGATGGCCAAAATAGCCTTTTCTTGTCATAAGGATGTTAATTTAAAGATATAGGTTTTTTGTTCATCAGTGTGCGTTTGTTTCCAGGTGAAAGTTTATTGATGTACAAAAATATGAAAGAAATGGTGAATAATTTACTTTTAAAACAGCAACAAATGGTTGGTTTTACAAATAAAAATGCACTTACTAGATAGCTCAGATTAGAAATCACACAATACGTGGCAGCACAAAAAAAAACTACCTATGATCATTATATTTAAAAATGAACAATACTGAGTCCATTTTAGCACTCTTCCACATACTTTATGTTCATGCCCTACTCAGCTAATGTGTGAAAAGCTGTTCTTGGCTATTTTGTTGCAAGCCAGAGTACAGAGGGTCCGCTTCTTTGCTTCCCGCTGAAAGACCAACATACTTTCGTGTGAAACACCTCCTTATCTCCCTCTCCCAGAATGACCAGGTTTGTTTCCCTGCAGGTCCACCAAGACACACACACACACACACACACACACATCAATGCACTCATGCTCGCACACCACCCAGGGAGCTAGTAGGACTGTTCACAGACACATGCTGATGCTCACATAAAAATGTGTATGCAGAGGGGCAAATTCAGACACACAAAAATCTCTCTGTCTTTCTGTCCCTTCTAGTTTCTCTCTTTTTCTATGTGGTGGCAGCAAGAGTGTGAGGGGAAACCATGAGAATTGGCAGTCCAAGTGCCTTGGTGTCGACTGAGATATAATTACAGGAGCAGTCTTTAAAACCTCACCCATCTTCCCCTCACCGTACTCTCTCTCCGTCATCTACCCCCACCCCACCTTTTTCGTCTTGCTACCCCTGTACCCCCCACCCTCCAACGCCACTCTTACCCCCTCAGCTCTAACCATTATTTATTTTAGCAGCTCCAGCCCGCTTCAGAGGGCTCAGCAGCACTCACAGGGGCCCTGCCAAAAAGTGGCTTTCTGACTGAAAGCTTTCCAAACAAGCTCCGCTGGTCCATTTGGCTGAGGTCCAATGCTGTGCGGTCTCCCTACTACCGCTCCTTCTCTTTCTCTCTAAGAAGAGAGGGAGAGAGGGAGTCTGGTTTGCATTAGGATGAATATGTGTGTATATGAGCAGCCACATGTGCGCTCATACTTCTACAAGTTTGTGTGTGTGTGTGTGTGTGTGTGTGTGTGTGTGTGTGTGTGTGTGTGTGTGTGTGTGTGTGTGTGTGTGTGTGTGTGTGTCTTTCTTGCAATCTGACCCAGACCCAGAGTGATGGTCCCTGGAACCTGAAGCCACATCGTGCTATATAAACAATGAGCAGTGTATTTACACAGAGCAAAGAGAGCAGGAGACTGCGGCTCCTCCGGTGCATCACAGCAAAGCTTTGTCTATGATACTATGCAGACAACCTGTTTATAGCCTTCTGTGTGTGCATGTGTGTGTGCATGCATGTGTGCATATGTGTGTGTGTGTGTGTGTGTGTGTGTGTGTGTGTGTGAAAGAAAGAGAGAGAGAGAGAGAGAGAGAAATGAAAGAGAAGTATAGAGAGTTAGAAAGAGACAGAGAGACAGATAGCTTGCCTGAACCCTTTTCTGGTCCACCACACTCCCAGGTATCTTATCACTGTCGGTGAAGATAGTAGTATATGGAGAAGCCGATATAATAGGCCCTTAGATAAGTCTGTGTAAAGAAGAGGGAGGTGGGTAGATAACATAAGACTAGTTTTAAAAGTTAGCCTGCAAATGTTATGTGCTCCACATTACAGCTGGTCAACACAAACATAAGGTGAAAAAAGCTTGTGAGCAAGCCATTTGAAATTGGCAAATAAAAGTACTTGGATACCAAATGTTATCTTTTGTCCTCTGCAAAACCAATTCTTTATTTAACAAAGGAAGACAAAGTTCTGAAACAGAACTAATCAGGCCTTTTGTAACTGACAAATAAGGAAAGAAGATATTCTGGATGAAGAGAAAAAGACAAACATTTCTTTATATAGACCAAGATCAAGGCAGCACAGAGGGAAGTTAGCCAACTATCAGAGCTGCAGAAAGGTGTGATCAAAAGAGGGGTGCCAAAGAGGTGCAACAAGCTGTCCATACCTGAGGCCTTAGAAACTGCCAAGCAAAGACTCACAGCCTTGGCTAACCACTTGAAGTGGTATACCAGATATAAAAGCTATTCACTGAACCATCCAAGGTGTACTCTCAGTGGCAGGAGAACAATATGAGAATGCCCCGTCTCCCCACCACCAAGGCTGGAGACAGAGTGATACTGGAAGAGCAAATGAGAGAAGGATGCAACATATAACAGCAATGCTCAGTTGCTAGCAGATTTAAGAGCAGACCACAGCAACCTCCCTGAACAGGCTCCAGTAACCACAACAGTGGCAGGAGTCCAGGAAAGAGTCTCAAATTTGAAGAGCTGGACAGCACCAGGTCCTGACATGATTCACACCTACTGGCTAAAAAAGATAACTGCACTCCATGAGTGCCTGGCAGCACAAATGAACCAGCTGCTAATGGATGAAGGGCACCCGGAATGGCTGACTGAAGGCTGGACAGTCCTGATCCTCAAGGATCACCAAACGGGACCAATCTCATCCAACTAATGGCCAATGACCTGCCTATGCACAACATGAAAGCTCCTGTCAGGCATCATAGTGGCTAAGATCAACAAGTAGATGGCTCAATACTTGAGAAGAATTGGCAGAAACACCAAAGGAGCAAAACACCACTACTTACCAGTGCTAGAGCAGTAACTCAAGACTGTAAAACCAGACTGAACAACCTGAGCACCATATGGATTGACTGCAAGAAAGTCTATGACTCAGTGCTCACACATGGATCCTGGAATCCCTAGAACTGTGCAAGATCAACAGGACCCTAAGAACCTTCATCAGGAATTCAGTGGGGATGTTGACAATAACACTAGAGCCAATGTCAAGTCAATTGCACCATCAAGTTCGGGATTTATCAAGGAGATACTGCTATTCTGTGTACCGGATGGTCGGATGGTAACAAAGAGAGGGAAGGTAGTCAGAACCAAGGACATTACAAGAAACATTGCAGACATTGAAGACAGCTACAAGTAGGCAGGGCATACATGGAATGCCACAACGAAGTGGCTAGCATAGTCTGCAGGAACACTGGCAAGTATTCCCTGGAAATCCCAGGGTTGAAATGGAGTACACCCACTGAAAATGACCGAAGTTCTGTGGGACTTCCAGATACAGATGGGCAAACTGGTGATGGCTAACCAATCAGACATAATGGTGATGACAAGCAGAGGATTAAAGACATAGCGATAGATGTAGCAATACCAAGTGATAGCAACAACAGAAAGAAGAACCACAAGAAGCTTGAGATCTACTAAGGGCTGAGAGAAGAGCTAGAGAGAATGTAGAAAGTGAAGGCAACAGTGGTCCCTGTAGTAGCTGTAACTGACCCTTAAACTGGGGTCTGGCTGCAGCAGATTCCAGGTACAACATCCAAGATCTCTGTCCAGAAACCAGCACCAGTCTAAAGTTTCGACACACTTACCCCTTCATACGAATGAATGGGTTTTGACTGGTACTGTATAAAAAAAAGAAAAAAAATCTGGATTATAGCAGAGTTATATTTATCGGAATGTCATTCGGACTGGAAAAATGTAGTCAGATGGTAACTAAGAGAGGAAAAGAAGTAAGAACTGAGGGGATTACACTACCAGAAGACAACATTGCAGACAAGTACCTTGGAATCCCACAGGCAAATGGGAACCTTGAAGAGCTGAATGGGAAGAACAAGATCCGGGCTATCAACACCTACGCCCTGCCAGTTGTCAGATACCCTGCTGGGATAATAAGCTGGCCAAAGGAGGAAATAGAAGCCACTGATGTTAAGACAAGAAAGCTCCTTACCATGCATGGAGGGTTTCACCCCAAATGATGAAACAACAAAGATCCATGAATACATCAGGAAGATGGCCACAAAGGATCATGTGCTTAGTGAGTACCTCAGGCAGCAGAAACCCGAGAAAGAAGAGGAGGAGGAAGAACAGGAACCATCATGGAAGAACAGGCCTCTGCACGGCATGTACCACCAGCAGATAGAAGAAGTGGCTGACATAGAGAAATCCTACCAATGGCTGGACAAGGCTGGACTGACAGACAGCACAGAGGCACTAATCATGGCAGCACAAGAACGAGTTCTGAGTATAAGATTGATAGAGGCTGGGTTCTACCACACCAGGCAAGATCCCAGGTGCAGACTGTGCAGAGATGCCCCTGAGACAATCCAGCACATAACAGCAGGGTGCAAGATGCTAGCAGGCAGGGCATGCATGGAACGCCATAACCAAGTGGCCGGCATAGTATACAGGAACATCTGTCCCAAGGTCAAAATGGGACACACCCCCAAGGGTGGTTGAGAACAACAGAGCTAAGATCCTGTGGGACTTCCAGATACAGACAGACAAACTTGTGATGGCTAACCAACCGGACATCATAGTGGTGGACAAACAAAGGAAGAAGGTCGAGGTGATAGATGTTGCAATACCAAGTGACGGCAACAAGAAGAAGGAACACGAGAAGCTTGACAAATACCAAGGGCTCAGAGAGGTGCAGGACCCTCAAGGTCCCAGGCCTCTGGTAGAGGACTCGAGCTTGGAGGGCAAAATAGACTGCCCATAGATAGATATATATATATATATACATATCACTTGTCATATATATATATGTGTGTGTGTGTGTGTGTGTGTGTGTACGTGTACGTGTGTGTGTGAAAACTATGCATTTTGTGGGCTTTGTGTGTCAGGGCATTTGTGTGAGATATTGCAGCTCTCCACTTTTCCAGAAATCACAAACCAGTTTCAATCTTACCTGACCTCCTATGAGTTGTGGAGTGTGGGCAAAAGCATCCATGCATACACATGTATATACACACACATGCACTACCCTCAGAGGAACAGTGCAACAGGACACACACTCTTCCCCAGGCCAGCAGAGAGGAAGGAAGTAAGGGCTGGTGGTCACACACTGCACCAACGGTAGATCTGCCTGTCACACACAGTATATGAAAGTCTCCTTTAAGCAGTGAAACCTCAGAAATGAAATGACTTTGTAATGTGATATGTTATTCATTTTACTCCTTTTTTTTTAAATCAAAAAAGTTCTTTTCATTTGAAAAATAGTCATATCAGTTTTTCAGTTCAGCAGCACTTTGATGCTTGTGGAAAATCTGTTCCAAAGGACAATATCTGACTACTATGAAATTCCTTGGAAGAGTTTTTGTTTTTTTGGATGAGTTTTATAATGGATTTAAGGCATTATAAAATTCAAAAGATGCAGTCCAGTGAGTTAAAGTTTAAATCTTAAAATGTCCAATAAAAGGTTCCAGATGTACTGAAAAAGATTAGATGTGAAATTTAAAACCAAATTTAGGCGGTGCCCATATGGACTCACCAGTGTTGCAAATATCTGATCACTTTTTGTTATAGAACACCTGTTTGTATTATTGAGCTAGCAGAAACAATGCCAAATGAATGTTGCTTATGAAACCTTGCAAGGGGTTTGCTTGATAAAGCTCTTATCATAGCATAAATGTCAGTCTGAGGTTTACTCTTTTTAATTCTTGGGTTCTACACCTTTGTTCGTTGTCTTCTTTGCCTCCTCATCCGTCACAAGTAGAGTTTCTGTGGTTGTTCTGCAGTCCACTGCTTCACCTGGTGGTGGTGGTGTGTGTGCATGTGTGTGTGTGTGTGTGTGGGGGGGGGGGTACAGAAGCAGTCTTACACCTATTAAGTTACTCTCCAATTAGTAGGAACCCTTTCAGTTGCAAAGCAGAATTGAGCTAAAAGTCAAAGAGGTAGCGGCATTACATGTAGGTTCAATAACATTAGAAACAGCAGATTTAATACAAAAGGCTGTGTTTATAAAGGTGGATATATAAGATGAAAGACAAGATCAATTTCATGTTTTATTGCTCATTGCGTAAGGATTTAAGTGCTACACCTCAAATGAGTTCTTCTTGTTGAATGTGTTTATTTTGTTTTTCAATATTGCGAGCTGTGTTATTTTAGCACCATATGACAAAACTGTACTTTAAGCATCTCACATGCCCCACTGCACTTACCTGTGCACGGCAATATAGATTTTACCAAACTAACCATCTAATACAAAACACCTTTCTTGAAGACCCGCAGATTAGTACAGTTCCCTAGATTAGTCATGACTTATTTTGTGAATTCTTCTGAAACATGAGATAAAAACTGTTACATGTAGCAACATATGACCATTGTGATGGGTGATTCTACTGAATATTATGTGTGTAAACCAATGTCCATTTTAAATTACCTGCATTTACAGAAGCACCAGCGAGATAGTGTCCCATAACAGAGAAGTGATTGTTCAGCAAGTTAGTTTGCAGTTGCTGTTTATCAGTAGGGGTCAAGGCTGCCGGTTATTGTTTGAGTGCAGCCACTGGTCCCAGGCTGCCAGTAGATGACTGTAATGAGCAAAAGGTTGCCCTAACTGATAACTGTCAGCAAAGGCAGTGCCATGGCTTACATCAATCATTTCTCTGGCTGCTCAATTCACCCCTTTGTGTCTGTTCTTTCTTCCTCTCTTACAATGTTTTCTTCCTTTCATTTTTTTTAAAGTCATTTTATTACCCTGCAATTACAGCTTATCTGCAATGGTAAACTTGGGCCTTCCACTTCCTTATCTCTCCGGCTGGGCAGAGCAAGGGTCTCTTGAGTAAGAAGACGGGGAGGACAGAATGAGAAGTGAGAGAGTTGAGAATAAGCAAAAGTGAGCAAAGAAGACCTCAAACAAATGAATGGGCAAGTTGCTGAAAAGTTGCAGGCTTTACTTATGACTTCTACATTCCCGTCTCTACTGTAACAACACATTTTATTTTTATTTCCACCCTTCAACAGTGTCAAGCTTGTAAAGCAAATAGCTGGATTGCATTTGCTGATTAATAACAAAAACAATAATGATTAAAAAATAATGCAATTTCTAAAGTAAATTATTGAGTTAATACACTTTTGCATACTCAAATATTAACTCACATTTTTCCATCAGTGCTTTTGTTCAGACCCGTCAGTTGTTCCCTTAGCTGCACCCCATCACCCCTTTCTTTCACTCCCTCTCACCCCTCCTCACTCCCCCTCCACCCTCTGTTGACTGGTCATTCGGGTTTATTGTGAAAATGTGTGTGTCTGTGTCTCTGTGTTCGTCGAAGGGCCACTGAGGTTAGGGAGTAGACCTTGGCCTTGTGATTTGACCCCAGAGAAGAGACTGATGTCTGGGTCTGAATGCCCTGTCTGACCTCTCTGTCACTCTGTGTATGTGTGTGTGTGTGTGTGTGTGTGTGTGTGTGTGTGTGTGTTGGAGGAGGTGGCTGACTGAATCATCTTGCAGCACATTTTATGTATGTGTCTGTATGTTCTGTAAATCTTCTTGTTCATGTTTGCACGTTCACACACTTTTAATGCTCGTGTTATTTTATAATCTTTGGTCATGTGTACTCTAACACACGGTGCTTCACTGTGTTTTGTGTGAGAGTGTGCGCTTCATAGAGCCGCCTCACTGTGTGGTGGGGGCAGGGGGAGCAGGGCCAGACAAGACACAAGTGACAGGTATTGATCATCGCTGTTGCAGTCAAGCAAAGGCCCTCTCAAGCCTGTGTGCTTTGGGATGAGTCCTGTCTGCATCCAGGGAGAGAGCGGGAGAGAGGGACAACTACGATCAATGTCTGAGCCTTCTCTCGGTGCAGCAGGGTCGCTCTGGATTTACGTAGTTTTTTTGTTCCTGACTGACAGTGGTAATTAGATCTATGTCAGTAAACTGTTTGCCAAAGAACAGACACATTTAAAATGTCAAAATTCAAGGAATTTTGTCTTCACTACAAAAAAAATTATTCCAAAGTGTGGTTATCTATGCTAGACAGCTTAAGAGTAGCACTTTCATGATGCTTAATCTGTAATGACAAAAAAAATATTGTGTCTGTGTTAATTAATAGTTAGTGTTTTGTTTTTATCATGCAATTAAACAGAACATGTCTGCAAACAGAAACAGATTTAAGAGCAAGGTTATAGACTCTGCAAGTTGTCTTCCTATTGTAAGCTGAATTTTGTTGGCTAGACCTATACCGAAAGTTTTAACGCCCCAGTGTGAGCAAAACTTTGATTGTGTGTTTAATGTACATGTCATAAAACATTTCTAGAGTGCAATGTCTATAGTTTGCAAACCAGTTCTGTTTGATTGCATATTAAAGACCCAAAAAGTAACTCCATAACTAACTGGCTTTATTGAGAGCTCTTTCATTTGCAGCCAATAAGGCAAAGAATAGAAGATTTTCCTATTGTTTAAGAAGGGAGAGTTGCATTCCTCAGGATTTTCAGCTGGTTGTTCACAGAGCTGCGCAATCTTCCATCCCACCTCCTTGCCCTCACCTCTTCCACAGACAAATTGATTTGCAAAGGGCCAGAGCAGGCAAGCCCTGAGCAACTTTTTTGCATACAGAGCGCTGAGGGGTTAGCACAATGACTGAGGCTGACAAACGATGAGAGGAAAGAGGGATGAGGAGAAAAAGAGAGACGGAGGGAGTCGGGGGAATATGGTTGGTGGGTGTTTAGAGGTGGGGGGGTTGGTTGCACCAGGCCAAACTCAGCAGGACAGGGTGAACTGGCTGGTTCAGAGGTCCGTGATAAAAACTAACACACACACACACACACACACACACACACACACACACACACACACACACACTGATACACACAGTCATACCATATACACACACACACACAAATAAACACACATGCACACACTCCAGTGTCCTCATGCCCTCAGCCCTCCCTCCTTGTCCCTTTATCCCTGTCTGGTTGGAAAGGTCAGTGCATGTCTGGGAAAGGGGTCCCAGAATCCCCAAACCCTGCTTTACACACACACACACACACACACACACACACACACAGAAAGAGAGAGAGAGAGAGAGAGAGAGCGAGAGAGAGAGAGAGAGAGAGAGAGAGGGAGAAGCATGACAGCTATTTCCATTCATATTTGTAAACTTGCTACAATTCATAAATGCTGCACACACTTAAATAAATTCAAAAAACAAATAAAGTACACACATAGTGAAGTCCCTGTTGTTGAGGTGGTCAGGGGGTTCTGAAAGAAATGTCTGTGCACTGGTCAACATCAACTGAGCCCCCTTCCACCACCACCACCACCACCATTACATTCACACGAATTCATACACCCCCATCACCCTAGCCCACTCCTACCCTACCAATCTCTGTGAAAGCAGAGAGTGAACACATTCAAATGGAAAACATAGTCCATTGTGACCAATGTTTTGTCTCATCATGATGTTAATAGCTACACTGACCAGCATTCAGAAATATGCAGTTGTGCGGCAATAGTAACAACACAGTCCCTGTCTGCAATGACATTATATTAACTGTCATGTGACTTATGGTATTTTGCTTAAAGTTTTGCTACATCACTTGTCATCAGAATGCTTGTATGTGTATGCATTTTCCTGACTAAGTGTCTTTTCAGCTGTAAAATATGTATAAATGTATAGAACTAATAAAAAGCATAAAATAGAGTACTGCGTGCATATCTGCATGCATGTGTCTGTACATGTTTGGGAGTGTGGTGAAATGATCTGCTGTCTGGCTCTCTTCCTTTTCCCCTGATGCCCGTGAGACACTGCCCTCCCTGCCCCCCCCCGCCCCAGTACACACAAAAACTCACTGAGGCACACCGTGCACATGCATACACACTTTCACAAGATTGTGCACACACAGATAGAGAGGGAAACCCGGCTATATCCTTTATGAACCCCCCTGACCTGAAGCCCTATAGCCTACCAGGACCAGGGTTAGGTTGTATAGGGGAAACAGGAGGCGATGGGGGGAAGGAGAAGAGAGACTGCAGTCCCAGCTGGGGTGGTGGAGGAGCATAAAACCTCCCCTCCTCCCCTTGCCTCTCTCACCTCACTCTAGTGATCTCTGACCTGGTGCGAGGGAGAGGACCAGCCATGTCTGGGCCACTATATGAACCGTACAAAATGCCACACTTAACACTGACAGGAAAACTTTTTCGTTACAGCCCTGAATTTGCTCATTTTACTATCTCTGCCACTCATGTTGTGATTTGCTGTATTGTAATTTTCCAACAGCATCTTGCTCAAAGGTAAAAATCTTGTGCCACAGGTGTTTTGGATTTTATTACAGTCAAGTCAGTTTGAATGTTGATTTGGCACCTGATAAACCAGGACCGATGCTCTTGCTTTCACACATTTGTATTCGCTTTGACTTTTTTCTGCATTATTCCCAGTGTTTAGTGGCAGGCTGTTAATAACACATGATGTAATTATTTGAAAATCCTAAAGCATAAGAAACAGCACCCACTGATATGAGCACTACTACATACACCTGTTCTACTTTAAAGAGGGAAAACAAATGCTCTTGTTAAAAGAAACTCCTGGGGCAAAATGGCATGGCTATTGAGGAAAAGTATTTGTCTACAACATATTTTTTTCTTCGGTGAATAAAATAACACCGTTGCAGAGGTTTGCAAAAGCTCAAAGAGACACAGCTGCTAGTTGCTGACAGCTCGAGAAGAGTCATCTTCGTCTTCATTGTGAACTGTGTATGCCTGCAGGGAAGGACATAAAGACAAAACAGTAACAGGGACCAATGCCTAGAAAAAATACACAAGTCATAAGGAGAGAAAAAAGAGTGCGAAAGTGAAGGGGAAGTCTGTATTGTGTCTGAATTTGCTGTTTGTCTGTGACACCACAGATGAAGTGCTATTGCTTTGTCTGTGTGTATACATGTGTGTGTCTGTACAAGAATCTGTATGTTTGTGTGTGTTTAAGTGCTCTGGTGTTTGCATTTTTACACATCAGTGCTTTCAGTGGGTGGGACGGGTGGGGGGGTCATCCTTCACTTGGTGCTAGGTCCCACACACCATGAGGGTTTCTACTGGTCCTGCCCCTGATCTGGGTCAGGGGACACCCCATTCAGATCCATTCCATCCCCCAGAACCCCCTGCTGCTTCTGTGCACCATCATCATCCCAGCAGCCTCTTACTTCTCCATGTCAGGGATTGTTTCCAAAGATTAGACTTAATATGAATATCCATAAACAGAATGGGACTCCCAGACTGTGAAAGCTATCAAAGACATATTTGCATCTAATCCTCAAAGAACCTCCTCCCACCCCTTACAGAGTGCTCACTACCCCTTTTGGCCCCCCGAAAAGATCCTACTAAACCTCATGCAAAAAAAAAAAAAAAAAAAAAAGCCATCCCCCAGCCCCAGAAACCCTCCCTTCTTGCCCCCCGGACCATCCCATCCATTCCCCAACCGTTGGGCCAGACAAGACCAGACCAATTCTGTTGGGGATTATTTGGCTTAGTGATGAATAATGGATGACCATCTCCCCTCTGGCTCTCCACCACAGTAGCACCTCTCAATTGGCCTTGGCATGGAGCCCATCACTGGCCTGTCTGGATGGCTGCTTGGCTGGCTGGCTGGCTAGCTACCCAAAGTGACTGCAATATTGGGAAAGTATGGACAGAATATTAGATATGAATATTGAATTTTGATATCAATTCTGTCACATAGCACCAAATCTGTCTGCTGTAGGGTAATGCAATTTAAATATCAAAAGGGTTTTCTACTAAATATATTTACTTACCCTGAATTCCATTTTCAGTTCACACATTCACAAAGGTGAATTTCTTTCTTTGAAGTATTTCCTAAAAGGATGCTCACTGAACAAATCATGGTGAACAAATTACTGAAGGGTCTTCAATAGATTAATATAAAAATTGATTATCTTTGACACTGAGTAGACCGCAATGGCAGAGAGAGTGGTGTCCAGAGCGTGGGAGAAAGATCTGAACATTGTCCTTGCCCTGAAAAGCAAGGAAGCCACGCTTCTTTTATTCCTCCTCTCATCCTTGTTTTGCACTTTATCTCTTTTCATTCGCTTCGCTCTCCGTCTTATTTTCAATAGAGCACTTGGGGCCAAAGAGATGTCAGTGCTGTGGATACTAACACATGCATGCACACAAGGACACACCTGGGCATGAGAGCGCCAGCTGAAAGGAGACAAGTTCATCTAAAGGGCCTGGCTAACAGTAACACAGGAGGGGACGAGTCCCTTTGTGCCCCAGGTCTGCTGAGAAGCTCTTTACCACTCACTCTTCCTGAAGACAGACTCCCAAGGTGCAATTTGACAAGATGGTTTTTGTATACTCATTATTTGTGACCCCTTTTTTGTCTTTCATTTTCTTGTTTTACGGCTTTGTTTGTTTGTTTCTTTCAGTCCGGGGTAGAGTAGCCTTGGGTCTTTTGACGACAGCTGTGCTACCAAGCGCCGCATAGAAACAACACAAGTTCAACACAATGACTGACAAGCGCTTTGTAGGAAAGGAGGCCCACAATGAATGTGTCCTTACTAAAGACTACCGGTTGGCCCAATAAAGGACAGAATATTAGAGGCAGCTTGGTTCAATTGTGTCAACTGCACTGGTGTAACCAACGTGAAAGAGTCCGGACAACTGCAAAGGCTATCAAGCAGGATGGCAAACTAAAAGTGTGAAGAGTTACCTAAAGACTGAGACATGTGTACGTCTGTTAGAGAGAGTAAAATATAATAATTGAGGAGAAAAAATTACAACATCAAAGAATCTAATAACATCCATGAGCATACACATAATCTGTATCATTCTCTGTAGCACTCATGAACTCCCCCTTGGATCTTTACATTACTCAGAGACAAGTTTAAAAAAAGAAAAAGAAAAGAAAAGCTTCCAAAACATTCAAACGCAGTTCAAAAAGTTCATGCACCAAACTGTAAATACTGCAGGCAGAAGGAAGTATGTATAGGTTGGAGTGAGGTCAAGGTCTGCCAGGTCAAGCATGTGACTATGGCCCTGCAGTCCCTCTGCCCTCCCCCCCATCCTACTCTCTTTAACCCCTGGGCCTCAGGAATGAACCAGGAGTGAACCAGGAGTGGCAAGGCAATTCTAAGAAACTTCCAGAAACTTCCAAAGCCCTTCACCCCCTCCACCTCGACGGTCTTAGCCTGTTTCACCTCTGCAGCAGCTGGAGTGGCTCAGAGAGCTCTGCTGGCCCCTAAAGGGAGGGTTAGTTCCACAGTATATACACCTTTAACACATTCAAACACACGAAAGGATCCAGAGTCTCTACTCTGCAATGGGTATCAGGAAATTAAACATATCTAAAACACAAAAGAACTATATGTCATGGTACCTAGGCTGGTTCCATTATTCTGAGTTGGTTTAGAGTTTAGCGATTCATGTTTGTTACAGTTCATGCTTATTATTTCCTTAATTATCCAGTATGATGTGAGTCTCAGTGTTGTAACACAGTGTTACAACACTGAGACTCACATCTCAGTGTTCTGGTTTGTTTCCACTTTACAATTATTCTAGTGTTGTGCTGAGTTTCAGTTTTTGAATAGTGTTTTGGTTCATGTCTTCCACTGGTTGTTATTCATACCCGCTGTGGATCTGTGTGTAGTATTTTGTCTTTTGAGTCCTTCCTGTTTTGTTTTGAAGTTTAGTTTGATTTGTGTCTTGTGTCACTTTACTTTCTGGTGCTGTCTTCCACCGATTTCCTGATTGTTCTCACTTGTGTTAATTGTGTCTCATTCAGCACCTGTCATCCTGTTGTCTAATCAGTCCTCTGTGTATATATATATATATATATATATATATATATATATATATATATATATATAGTCCAGTCTTCCCTGTGTCCTTTCTCAAGACATTTGTTATGCTCCCCTCTGTTTTGATGCACATCCACACCTTAACACCATACATGTAAATAAGTTGGCATTTGCTGGGATTTTAGAAATCCTCATGTCCAACCTTGTGGTGAAAGAGTCGTGTCAATGTTAGAGGCCCAAGAGCTGTCTACCATGTTGGATGTACTACAGGCACTGGTCGGAAGTTCACGTCAACATGTGTGTTCCTCGACTGGTTGGCAAGTGGTTCTTGGAGGTTGCTGACTGTCAATAGGTGAAATTGATAAGGGGGGGAGGGGGTCAATTATTCACCAAAAGTGTGTGAATTTTGCAATTATATTGCGATAATAAATTCTGTCCCCTTTGCAGATTCCAAACTGCCAGGAATACTATTTTATTTTGTTGCACAAAAACTTCTGTACAGCGAGATGGCTGTGACCTTATATTTGCTGGACAGATATGACAGTGGTTTCAGTGTTCTCCTCTAACTCTGGACGAGATAATATAGCCATTGTCACGATCCCCAGGCTTGTCAACCCTGAGATTTGGATTTTGGATTTCTAGGTCTTTTTTAAGATTGTTTCTTAGTTGTGTTCTTTTCTGTTTTGTGCTTTGGTTACAATCATTGGCTTTGTTAGGTTCCTTATTCCAGTTTTTCTTTTTGCCTCCCCAATGTTACACATGTATTGTAAAGTCTCAGTCTGTGATGTTCCCCCGTTATTTATTTCATGTTTTATTTTGGTAGCCCTTGCCCTGTGTGTTTAGTGTTCAGTTTTACTTTCCCCAGTCTTGTTTCCTCAGTGAGTTTCAGCTGTGTTCCCTGGTGTGTGTTAGCGCCCTTATTACCTGGTGTGTATTTATTGTCTGAGTCTCCCTCTGTTCTTTGTTGCGTCCTCCATCATGATCGTGTATTTCCCTGCTCAGTGTTTTCTAGTTTGCTGTTTCCCTGCCCTGCAACCATATTTATTATTCTTGCAAGTAACCGCATTAAAGCTGCTTTTTTTGAGTTCATTCCTGTCTCCTGAGTCCTGCATTTGGGTCCACACTGTGCCTGCCACACAGCCATACATGGCATCCATATTCATAAAGAGAGCTGATATTTAAAAGTGCTGATAATTAAAATACAATGTAAAGATTATCTTGGTGTTTTCAGGAATAGCTAGAGTAATTCAGAGAGAGAAAAAAATCACGTTTTTGTTAAATACAATTCAGAATGAATAACTCAGAGGTTCCCTGTGATGAGCGACATCGTTTAGCAGCTATGAGTTATGTATTTGTGGAGTTACTGTCCAGCTTTAACTGGCACTGAAATATGGTGACATGATGAGGCCAGAGGGATGAACTTTGATTCTTTATTCACACGACAGTAAACACGCACTCTGCTGTATCCAGTTGCACACACAGCATACAGCTCACACGCGCAGACACACATGCAGGTGAAGTGAAAAGCGCGCACAATTCAAGAGGGTATGGATAATTTGACCTTGTTCTACTGGCCCTATAAATTCTGCCAGTAGTTTGGAAAACGCATATGTATCTACACACAAATGTGATAAGCATGCACTAACCTAGACATATGTGTCATGCGCACCACCCATATACTTACATACATGTAACCGAGCGTGGCACTCACAAACACACATGTAAACAGAAAGAGTATCACTCAAGGCTCCATGCACAGAGATTCAAGGTTAGATCAGTCAGTATCTCTAATCTACTGCCCCTTCCTGCTCCATTTTCCTCACCCTCTCCTCTATTCCAATCGCAGATGCTTTGGAATGAGACAACCCTGTAGTGTGCCAAAGGAAACCCATTCATGATAGACCAACCACATACTGATACCATACAGTGCAGCTTTCACTGAAATAGTAATGATTCTTACATATGTATTAGTGTGTTCACCGTAAAGTAGTACAGACATTTATGGCACTGGGATATGAGTAATATGCAGTAAATATTTTAGGA
The DNA here is from genome assembly GCA_024447675.2 of Pterophyllum scalare. Classification (NCBI taxonomy): domain Eukaryota; kingdom Metazoa; phylum Chordata; class Actinopteri; order Cichliformes; family Cichlidae; genus Pterophyllum; species Pterophyllum scalare. Next base: position 64,103 of record JAMQGT020003252.1, read on the forward strand.
ATGCCAATATCTATCCTAAGACCTATATTTGATTTTGCACCATGAAACCAAAAGGGGCCACCCAATTATGGCCAGACCTATATTCAAGAAATTCTTTCCCCCTCACCCCTGTCCTTCTTTTTTCGCTGTGAGGTCAAAGTTTTCACCTTATCTGGAAGCCATCAGCAGTACCAGTCCCACCTCTGTGAGTCATTTAGTTGAAAATGTTGCACGTCGTTAAAATCTCTCTGGGTCTGAGAAGTAGGAAAAAGAAAGAAAAAAAAATTACACACAGAGACATTTAAAGCAATACTTCACAAACGAGGTAATCCAGGTCTCTGCCAAGATTTTCCCTGCCAGTTACGGCACATATTGTCTAGCAGGCAGACTACAACTCAGATGTTGTGAAGGAGAAGGAGGAGGAGAAGGAGGGGGTTGATTCTGCTGTGATCCAGTTTGCTATTTTGGCTGGGGCTTTCTTCTCGCTGTGTGGTCATGGGGAGATCGGCGGAGCCAGCAGGCACTGAGGACACTGGCTGGCCGCAGCCCGACACAGAGGCCACATGGTCATAGCAAGAAGGAGACAGAGGGAAGAGAGGGAGAGGTGCATGGAGAAAGGCAAGCAGAGCTATGGGGTGAGGAATGTGGGTTAGGTTATTCTGGTTTTTTCTTTTATGTTCTCACATTTTCTCATTCTCATCTCTTGTTCCTCTCCCATGCCATTCTCAAACACTTCCTCCTCAGTCTTGCACTTCAACTTTAGCCATCTCAGCCTAACTAAACTTCAACTTTATCCCTCCATCCCTCCTTCTGTCCCTCTTTTCTCCCTTCCCCCCTTGCTCTCTCTATCTCTCTCTCCTCAGACAGACACAGCTACCCTCCTGGACGTTTCCTTTCTGCCGGCCTGCCCCAACAAAGGTGCTCAGTCATGTGAAACCTAATCTCCAGCCCCCCAAAACCTGACCCTTGACCCCTTCAGTCTTCACACAGCCAGTGGGGGAGGGGAGCCGAGGCAGGAAAGGGAGGCTTTTGGGAAAAGGTCACATTCCCAAAGACACTTTTGTGTACGCACGTGTGTGTCTCTGTGTGTCTGTGAGCGTGCAAGCACCCAATCCATTATGTGGTTTGTGTTCCTGAGTAAGCATGTGTGTTTGATTCTCTGTCTGCATACAAACATGCATGTGGGTAAATTTTCCTTTATACCCCTCTGTACTTAACTGCCTTTTAAATTTCCGTGTGTTCTATACATGTCTGTTGTATGGTAGATATAAGCATCTGCGTGCATAGTCACACTGTACATACATATGTGCATGTTTATGAGAAGTCACTTTCAGCCCTGAAGCATTGCTGCCCATAGACAAAACACAGACTTTGTTTTCCAGCCAGGCCAGACCTGCAAGTCTTGTCTGGGCAGAGCTCTCTCCTTCAACCCTGTAATGGCAATCCTCAGATCTTTGTGTATGTGTGAGTGTGTCTATGAAACACTGGGTATATGTGTGAGGCACTGGGTGTCAGCTGTCCTGGGTGATTAGTGCTTTTATATTGTTCCAAGGAGTCCGGACGAGGCCCCCTCTTCACTGCACCCCAGCACAGCTGCAGTCTACTTCGCCATCTCTGCTCTTCAGCCTTCTCCTGTGCACTGACACTCGTTAGTTAGGCTCAGACCCAAAAATAAATAAATAAATAATTAACCTGAATCAGAGGCAAGAACTGGAACAACAGACACAGACAAAAATAAAGCATGACATTGCGCAAATAATATACAGAATTAATGAAAGGAGGGTTAGGCAAAATAAAGAAGCGCAATCCAGTGATAGTTGACACAAAAAGGAAACAGAAGCCGTAAAAAAAAGGAGCGAGGCAGAGGGACGCAGAGAGCAGTGGGCAGGGAGAAGTAGCATATTGGGAGGATTACAGAGTCGATTCAGTGTGCCTGCTATTTGCTGGACATGCTCTCCACAGCTATGCTGGGAGGCCTTTTTCAGCATTAAACACGTGTGAATAAGAAAGATTAATTATAGTAAAAGTAAAAGAGGGAGGTATTAATCTTTATCTTCACAGCAGTGTCTGTGAAGTGTTTTAATTAGCATAATAAACAAATACATTTTTGCCTTCCAACCAAGAACCTTTGTATCCCTCTAAGATTAGTATATCACCTCTTTTTATTTTCTCCTTTATTATTTTGCAATTAAAAAAAACAACATATTTCATGAACTAAAGTAGTCTAATAAGACTATAAGGATTTTAAGAGTTAAGGACATACATCTCTGTAAGGAGGAGGAGAAAAGCAGGCAATTGTAGGCAAGGGCCAAGAGTGTGCTATGGGAAAAGTATGTCTGCTATGCATGGGTTGATTGGTGGCAGGATTTGTGGACCGGAGCATTGTTGTACTCCTGACATTGAACTTGGGTGATCTTAGACTAGTGGGTGGGAGTAACCCCCCCGCTGAAGATTAGAAGTGTATGTATGTGCAAGAACACACACAGGGTTCCTCTCTCCCAACACCCACCCAACCAGCCTCACTTCCTTGCGACTCTGCTTTATCTCAACTGTCAACACCTGGCCTAAGCAGGAACCTCTCTCTATCTGTGAACTTTAATCTGGCCCTGCTAGGCAAACAGCACCAGGCTCGGACAAGAAAAGCGATTAGTCTGTCACATTGCCCTCCAGTGCTTCAGCGGGGTTAGGAGGAAACAGGGAAGGGAGTGGTCTGAAGGGAAAAAAAGATGATTTGGACATAGGCACATGTATAAAGATAAAGGATGATAAAAGTGAAGACCAGAGGCATGCTAGGGGAATAGTGTGGTGGGGAAACTTTTTTTTGGGGGGGGGGGGATAGAAGTTTGCAGGAGATATAACACAGATTTTTAGCTGACCTGACAAGGCCACTGCCCACAGATATGATGGTAAACCTCCACCCTGATGTCTTGTGATCCAAGCTGAGCCATGCAATCATATCTGGGCATCATGGAATATATTAAAATGTTTATGTATGTGTGTTCTGGATGACTAATAGTACTAATAATCTTATACGGTATTGCAATTTCTCAGAGAGTGACCATACATATACCATGATAAATAAAAGCACCAAATTCAAATATGTATGTAATACTTTTTATTATTTTTCAAGACAAAATGGCTGAGTGAAGAGAATAATGCAGACAACGGCTGAAAATATAGTGGCATCTCCATAACTGAAAAAAACCCCAACAAATTCTGTAAGTCAAGCAAGAACTTGGTCAATGACCTTTGGTCATTATAAAAATTAAGCCATCACAATTCATCAGGAGAGAGAAAACTGAACTGATTTGTTTTGCAGTGACTGCTCTGAATGGAACATGCGTGCGTGTAGCCATAATAAATAATGTCAACCAATGCCAAAGGTCAACTTCAAGTTCAGGTCAGAACAAACAGCTTGAGAGTAAATACACAGGATGAAATCAGGCTGAAAACCTAAATGTACCTCAGTATCAGATAACATGTACCAAACTTTTCTTATGATTTCAGTTATTTATAATATGCCTTGCATATGAGATGTACCATATTTAAATTATAAAGCACCGTGGTTCTTTTGGCAATGAAAAAAAATGTAGCAAAAAGAAAAAAAAATCTTTCAGATTTATGTTGAATTGATTGCATATGACAAAATGTCTTAAAAAAAACAAACAAACAAACAAACAAAAAAAACAGCTGGAATGTTTTTAGGTGGTACATGATCAAAGACAGTAAAAACCTTTCTACCAAGAAAACCCAACAATAGCTTGTATTACTGCATATAAAATGGCAGGAGAGAAAAATATATAAAACAAACTAAAAAGATATGTACAACCACCTGTTTTTACCTCATTGTGGCCACTCCAGCGGGACTGCCTGAAAAGGCCATCATATGACCTCTCACCCTTGGGGAACACCACATTTTATTTTTCAAAAACATACTTATTTTCAAGCATACAAATTATTCACACTATATTATCCTGCCAAATTAAGAAAATATACGGTGGCAGCTTGTTGGGATTTTTTTTTTTCACTACAGAAAAAGGGTACATTGAAACCTTTAAAGAGTACAGGCAAAACAGTTAAAAATACAGGCTCCAACATAAATACTATAAGTGCCTACACTAAGTGAACATTAATTTCAAATACCATTCTAAATACAGGAAAAAAGACCATAAATGTGTTTTGAACATAGGAGCTTACATGAGTGTGCAATTTCCTATGTATTTTAAGTTCTCTCTATATATTTATATATCATAAATCTTTCCCCAATGCAAATTTTCAACCTGAAGACTTGTGTATAGTAAAGGCAAAAACATGAGAGACATTACAGTTCATTACATAGTGATCAAGTCCTGGATGTCACCAGGACAGAAAAGATAAACAACAATAAACAATTTTAAAAAATGAAAACAAAATTTAAATAATGTTCTCCCCAAAAGATATGGATGTGTTACTTTAAAAAAAAAATATCAACCACACATTTTACTTATCTGTTTAAATCAAATTTGTAGAGTTTTTAATTTTCTGTACTGAGCAGTATATTTCTATAGTTTGAAGTATGAAGCAGGATATTTTTATGGCAGTTCCTGCATTAATACCTCCAAGAGCCAAACTGATGTTTAGTTCCCAGAAGAAGACATGGCTGGCAACAGTTTCTAGTTCAACTTTTTTTTTTTATTCTTTTTTTGTTTTTAATGCAAAGCAATGACACCACACTAATCTGTCAGCATAAGAGCTAGTTTTCCCTTGAGCGTCCGACTGTAAACTGGGAAAATTGAACAGTGCACGTAGGTAGTTCCAGATCTGAAATCCGGTACTCATTTTATACTCAACCGACTGTACCTCCGATTAGAGAGACAGATACAGAATCCAAGGCAGAGTGACAAGTGCTATATCATCAACAATGGCAGGGAGTGAAGACTAAAAAAAATATGGCTACTATGTTTAGATCTAGACAAACTAAAAGAAAGCAAAATGTAAAAACATTAAACCTTGTCTGCAAGGGACAGTTTGTTGATTTTTTTTTTCATATTCTTGTCCTTTAATTTAGATTCACATTTTGGATTTCAGTGTGAATTATTAAAAACTGGTTTCAGATCGCTACATAGTTTCTAAGATCTAATGTGAGAAATAACACTACAGGGACATAAACTTTTGAATTGTAGAGACACCTGGTAAATCCACTCCCCACTCACTACCCTGAACATCATCCACCCTTATGCTCTTACACCCACCCAAACCTCACCCAAAAAAACTGTCTGGCTTACAACAACTAAATCCCACACTGGGGTCTTCGAGTGGCTGTTGGCTATACTGCCCACCTGGCTGACAGTGAAGAAACGTTACTCTGTGCTACTTACAAAAAAACACTTGCAAACATTTAATTATCAAAGAAAAGAACCACTCAGGAAAATTAGGAGCTTTATGTTGGTTAAACGACTCGTCAGAGTACCCTCTCAATAAGGTACACATGAACCAAAGAAAACATACTCACCTGGGCCAAAACTCTACACCAAACTCCTACTTCTTTTAGCATGTAACATGCCCGTAAACAGAATTGTAAGCTTGAAAAAATAAAATAAAATCTACAGGAGGCAAGCAGATAAATGATTTATCAGAAATACACATAATCCTTTTTTTTGTTTTGTTTTGTTTTGCTTTTGTTGTTTTTTTTTTGTTTCAGCTGGTTCTCTATGCTCCACTAAATCAAAAAACACAATGGTCGTACAGGTGCTTGATGCAAGGACCTGCTTGTTTCACATGTGCACAAAACGTTGTGTAATCTTTTATAGCTGAAACTCCGAGCTTATAGCAAAAAGGAGGATTAACTAATGCAGGTAAAATATCCAAGGCACTCTTTGTTGTCATTTCACACCATATTGTTAATTTCATTGCTGTTTGTAAAAGAAATACTTAATGGCGCTAGTGCCCAGCATTTCATAGGCAGCCTAATTTTATATATATATATATATATATATATATATATATATATATATATATATATATATATATATATGTGTGTGTGTGTGTGTGTGTGTGTGTGTGTGTGTGTGTGTTGCATGGAAAATCTTTCACAAAGATTAGTTTTTAAGTGTGACCCTGCTTGTCTTGATGTTTTGATTATATGACACTGCCCACTATGTTTGAACTCAAAACTGTACATGATATGTAAAACAGTATGTACTGTATGCAGCATGGGTTTTCATAACTCATTTTTTTATGTTGACGAAATCAATAGTATCAACAGCAACACATGTACAACCAAACCCACCAGCTGAGGACAATTTTCTCTCTAGGTAGCCAAAACACACAGAGCATGCTGTCCAGTTACAAAAAATACAAAACGTGTAAATTATTGCACAATAGAAAGGCTCAAAAAGTTTTAAGTGTGATGCAATAGTATTGCCCCAGTAATGGATCATGCATCTAGCTTCTTCCAGTCGGGATGAGAACAGGGCTGTACTGTGTACTGGTGTCTAACCCCGTTGTCCTTTCCCCTCACTTATCGGCTAGTTAGCCAGGGTTGCTTTTTAGCCAGGGGAGCTGAGAGAGAGCAACCAGCATGCTGCTCTTTACCTACTCAGTCTTAATGTCATTAGCCAGAGGGCGGTCGCTGTGCCACTTTTTCATGTGTTTCTCCAGAGTGCTGTATACACTGAAAGGCATGTGGCAGATTTCACATTTGTACACGTCCTTGCCCATCTGTCCATGGGTCTTCATGTGACGGGTGAGCTTTGAGCTCTGTGCACACGCATAGCTGCACAGCTCGCATTTGTAGGGCCGCTCTCCAGTGTGACTGCGTCGGTGCACTGTCAAGTTGCTGCAGTTCTTAAATACCTTGCCGCAAAATTCACAGGTGTCACTGCGGCGACCATCCTTTGAGCTCGGCCTGCCATTGCCGCTGCCGCCGTGGGGAGTGCTGGCCCCACTGCCGGTGCCGCTCCGTACTGACGCGGCGCGTTCCCCATCCAGTTCACCGGGTGGAGTAGAGAAGCGCAAGCTGCCATTTTCTGAAGAGTGCTCAGATGAAGACGCGAAGGGTGATTGTCTGGAGTCCCCACCTGTGAAGCTAATGAAAGGGTCCTTGAGTTGCCTGGAGGCAGCGTAGCCAGCTAGCCACTGAGAGTAGACGTTCTCCGTGTTTGGGATTGTGGGTGTGGGGGGGTCAAGGTCTTTCTCTACCTTGATACGCTTGGACAGGGGACTGAGGGAAACAGGACTGACCCCTCCACCCAATAGCTTCCTGGACAGGCTGTCATTAGATAGAGGTCTCAAGCCATTGATGGTAGTATTGGTTCCATCATCTGCCCGGTCTGACTCCATGACTGAGTCTTCATCATCATGCTCCCTGGATAAGCTCCGGCGGTGTGGGTGTAGTGCCTCACTGTTCTGGTGGTGTCGGGCCCCTTCTAGCCTCAAGCTAAAACGATAGTCATTCCTTCCCTCTGCTTCTTCTCCAGGCTTTCTCTCAATTTCCTCCTCCTCCCCTTCCTCCTCTTCTTCTTCCTCCTCATCTTCCTCTTCTTCTTCCTCTTCCTCATCCTCCTCTTCTTCTTCCTCCTCCTCTCCATTTTCAGGCATAAGGCCATTGTTCTCACTTTTGAACTTTGCCACCACTGACTTGAGTGCATCTGTGGCGCTGCCCATCAGGTCACTCGTACCAGGTTCAGGGGAGCTAGCAGTCGAAAGGCCATCATCTGACTTGGCATTAAGCACTGAAGACTTGGTCTGACAGTGAGTCTTCATGTGACGTTTTAGTTTGCTAGCCTGCGTGCAGGCATGGTTACAGAGGTGACACTTAAATGGCTTTTCCCCTGTGTGGCTACGCCGGTGAACGATAAGGTTGCTCTGGAACTTGAAGGTCTTCCCACAGAACTCACAAGATTTTGCCTTGAGAGGGGTACTTGATTGGACTGCATTTGATACAGGATTAGGGGTGGAACGTGAGCCAGAAGGTGACTGAGAGGTGGAGAGGGGAGGTGTAGCTGAAAATGGGGGCTTAGAACCTGGCTGGAATGGCTGTAGCAGCCGTTGCATAGGGTTGGGTCTGTTAGGGGAAAGAGGCGGAGAACCTCCGGTGGCATTGCCAGCCAGCTCACGTAGACGTCTAGAGAAGTCCATGCTCTGAGGGGCTTCTAATGGCACAGAGTTCAGCCTCATCACCCTGTCAAAAGCACTGGGATGGTGTGTTGCCAAGGCTAAGTCATCAGGGCTGAGGTGATGGCGAGGTGGAGGGCTGAACAGAGGTGGTGTTCGCGGATAGCGGCCCTCACGAGGTGTGGACGCTGAATCCCGACCAGACCCAGAACCCGGCATTCTTAGGAGGCTGTAAGGACTGCCATCAGCCAAGTGGACAGCATGAAGGGGGGGCTGGGAGGAGTTACAGTCACCCCCCATTCCAGGAGCTGCAGCCACACGAGGGGTGAGGGGGCTGCCAGGCTCACTCTCCAGGTAGATGCGGAAGCCATGGGTGTTCTGGGCATGCTGGAGCAGGAACCAGGCACTGGTGAAAGGCTGTTTGCATGTGGTGCAGGTGTAACTGCTGGGCTCATCTTTATCTGACAAAAAGGAACACACAGAGAGAAAATAAATTTAAGCTGAGCCATTCAAATTATAAAAGGAACGAGGTACATTTTTTAACGTCATATATTACATAATTGCAAAATTAGTTTTTTAGAAAAAGTATAACGCTTTAATGATGAAAGTAAGGTTTTAAAATAGGTAACAAAATGTTGAATATAATCATCAAAAACCAGGAGAATGTAGTAGAATTTGGCAACAGTCTACATAATTTTTGAAGTTTCCTCTGATATGTAACACATCTGTGATTAGTTCTGGCCAGCACTATTATAATTAGAAAGAGGTATTAAATAAAAATTTAAAGAAATGAAATTTTGCAGTGGCACTGCATGCGCATGAAAATATCCTTAGTAAAATTGTTATTGCACAATATGACAGCTATAAAACGCAAAACTAAATGTGAATTTTGATTAAACACTTAGCAAACCTAAAGATAAAACACAGTTATAAGAGATAAGCAGTAAATACGCAAATTACACAGTCAAGAAGGCATAGGAATATTTCAAACAATAATTGACTTTCAATAGCACTTGCACACTGACCTGAGATTTGCCTGACAATGCTCGCCTAATCTCGTTAAAAACACTCATCGCCCCTCCAAAGCCTTGTTTACAGAATTAGCAGGGCTAAAGTGGGACATGTATCTGATGCTGCATATTAACATTGAATACAAATAAGAGGTCACATGTTAATAAATTGTACCAGCGTTTATCACAAAAAAACACATTCACAGCAAAAAAGAAGCGAAGAGGAAAATTGGTTATGTGTGTTTGTGTGTGGGTTGGGAGGCGCCTATGAAAATGCATTTCATGCATTACTTTTCTATTTCTGATATTTCATGCTTTATGGATTTATTTAAATCCTCTCAGGTGAATAGAAAAGGAGAAGAAGGAGAAAGAAGAAGTGAGAGATATGCAAAATAAGAAGCATCCGCCACTTGCAAATGTGCTGCCTCTTTCATCTTTTGGGTTTCTTATCCTTTCTTCTCCTTTTTCTTCTTTCACTCGAGGGCATTTTTCTGAAGTCATTTGCCAACACTGAACCCAAACCATGGCCATACTGTGTTAGAAGAGGGAAAACAAGGGAGCGGGAAAGAGGATGATAGGCCATGTGTGTCTGATTGAAACTATGGGTGATCCCTGAGATGGTGGATGGACAGTCTTGCATGTTTTAAGCCTTCTATTGCTGAGACAAAGGGGTGAAAGGGGGCAAAAAAATATGGTGACAGACTAGAAAGAAAGTGGGATGTGGTGGATGAGCGACATAGGGAACAGATTGGTGGTTTTTTGGGGGTTTTTTTTGGTTTGCTTCTCTATCTTATGTGTCCAGAGTCAATGTGGCCCCCTCCGAACAATCTCACTTAAAGACCAGAACACAGCTAAAATGTGCACCCAATCAAACCTCCACACAAACGTTTTTCTCTTGACTGAAAAGAGTTGGAAGGGGGTATACTGGTAAATTATGGATCATTACAATCTGCAAAAATTACAGTTAATTGCTGCCACCTGCAAGGGGCTTTGACCCACTATGGAATTTTTCCATCATAAAAAAGCCATTTGCCCATACACATTTTTTCTTTCTCTCTCATAAGCACAAATAAAATGTGCCCATTACATTGACTGTGCTATATGTATGTTGCCTCATGTGTGTGCGTGTTTTATAGCTTTAAGTAGAAAGCCCCGTGTCACTTGTAAAACAGTTGCAATAACCTGGCCTCTCCCATTCACTTTGCCTTGATTCAGTGTACCCGCTTCCTCATCCCTGTCTTAATGTGTGAGCACAGACTATATGTGCACGAGGGGGGAAAACAGATTTTTTTTTTTTCTGTTGTTGTGAAGGGCAAGAAAGAAAAGAGGGGCTGGCTAGGATGTCGTCCTCGTCTGCGAGACACATCCATGTTTGTCGATGAAAGTAAGCAATAAAGGATCGTGGAAATGGAGGAAGGAGGTAGGGGGAAAGGAAGGGAGCAAAGGAGGAAGAGAATTGTGGCGTGAAGGAGACATTCCTAATGACAACCCACCATATTTCTGAAGGACACCAAGAGCCACAACACAGCACTTCAAAGCCAGTAGTCAATTCATTTTCTTATGCATCAAAACCAGCATGTCTTGTGCTATGCAATCACTAGTCCATCTATAGACATTTGACAAACTGTGTTCATGCCACAAGCAGTGATGATAATTGTTATTCCCATCCAGGCAGTGGACACATTGATGGACATCAACAAGCCAGACCAACACATGCCCAGATTTACAACAATGGCAAAGAAGATATCTAAATAAGCCCACTATTGTCCTTAATAGCTGTCCTCAAAGGGATGGAAGGACAGCTTTTCAAAAGGATAAAAGACATTCTGACGAGGCGTTTGATGGCCTTGAAGGGTTTTTTTTTTTTTCCCTGCTTGTATGGAGCGGCACAGAACTGTGCGAGGGAGGAAGGATGATCTTATAAACGAGTCTGTCCTCTAATAGAATAAAGAAGAGTTCCCCCTCACTTTCTCTGTCTGTTTCTCTTCTTCCAGTAACTTTAAGTCTGTGCTGAGTTAGGGCTGGAGAGCAGGAGAGCAAGAGAGCTGGAGCTAATGCTGAATCTCCACGTCTCTTTGAAATAGGATCAGCAGAGAGGAGAAACCACACTGACAACCCCTTAGCTGCCATTTCATGGCAGGGGCTGAAAGAGGAGACTGTGAAGGAAAGAGGAGACAGGAAGAATATAGAAGAAGTGAGAAAGGGCAGGTGGTTTGGGAGCAAAAATTTTAGAAGAATGACAGAGAAAAGAAAAATAGAAAGTAGAGGAGGGACAGTCAAAGGAATTGAATACGGGGGTTAACAATTTTTGCAAAGCCGTTTCCATGCATTGCAATACAAAGCAGTGGGAAGCTATTATAGTGATATTAATGGACATTGCACTGATATCAGGGAGAGACGATTTGATCTGGGGCTCATGCAAGGAGTACTAGGCCAACTGCTGCAAGGGCGGAAGAGAAATTACTACTCAAACAGCAGATAAGGTAGCCTCACAGCATACTCGCAAAGCCATCCTTGACAACAGCGTTGACCAGGCAAAGCCATACACAGTCCAGAAGGTCTAGGCGACTGAGGCATCCACTGTTTGTGCATATTGCTCTTTTGTTAATGGCCCCACCCCCATACCTAGTGTTGTTCACGCTCTCTCAACAATGTGCACTTACACAGAGAATAGCCATATCACCCTGTTCCACTTTATCACATCAACCACAAACAAACAAATCAACAGACGCCAAGACAACCCACTGATCAAGTGCTGGCAAGTTATAGATGCACTGACCAAACAAATAAAATGTCAACAGCTTTCTCTTCCCAACTTACCACCCACAAATGTACTGTTTACAACTTTTTAAGTCATACTATAAAAAGTTAGACTTAGCATGACCTCCATTTTTTTTTTTTTGTCCTTGACCGATGGTGGGCTAAGGCTGTCCTGGTGTGACCATGCAGCTTTCACTGATATTGGTCATTTAGCTAATGGAGGAATGAGCTAACAGGATTAGCTCGCTTGCCTTACAGTGGAGGAGGAAGCCACAGAGACAGAAGACATGGGGGACACAGTATGTCACTGCCATTTCCCAAAGTTATCAGTTGCTATGACTCGAGAGAGCACTCACACACCTGGAAAGTGATTATGCTAATAGAAGGTCCTTGCCAATTTTCATAAGTGTTTATAGATGTTGGAGTGAGTGCCTTGGGAAGATGGAGGGTTGTCAATACAGTGCCTCTTAAAAGTGCCTCAGCCATAACTCCTGTTAATGTGATTACTACTCTGTTTATGTCATTAGGGTACTTGCAGTCAGGGACTGGACAGGGGTGAAGGGTGAAGCAGGAGAGGAGAAGTTGAGAAAAAAGATGGGGGAGTGGCAGAAGCCCACAATAGAGGCCTTCTTCAGTGTACTGCTTTTTCTACATTCGTTCTCTTGTGCACAACAATTAACTGAAGAACTATAAATTTTCAGCAGCAGCTTCAAAGAGTAAGAGAAGGCTTTTTCATGTGTCTCATACATGTTATCACTGTCACTTATTTTCTCTGTCTGCTTTTTTTTTTGATGAAACCTGATAGAGCAAACGAGCCGGCCTTGACCTTCTTTCTTACTTGCATGTATCAATCTGTTTGTCTGTGCTTCTCTGCCACAGCCACATACACCCAGCTCTTTGTCCGGGCCAGGCTCGTTGTGGTGTGCTAAGCCACTGGCCGTAGACAAAAGGCTTGTTTGACAAACACTTGTTCCTGAGACAAAGCCGAATGCAGGAAATGCAGTTTACTAAACAGAAAACCAGCCAACACTGGCTGGTGTTAGAGTCACACATTACACAGTTGGGAGAAGCTGATCGCTAGACACTACATAAAGCACAAATGGAGAGAAAGTGAAAAGGAAACATAGAAAGAGGCAGTGAGGGGAAAAAAATAATGGAGAGCAAAAACAGCAAAGGATGGGGAAAGACAGAGGTAGGAGAGAAGAAAACCAGCTGGCATGAGCAAGACAGGGGAGGGAGAGCAGATCTCCAGATAAAGATCCATGGTGGTCTTTGAAGGCCTGTGCCAGTATAAAGTAAGCCACTGGCTGTAGCTTTGTTCCCAATCAGACTTTTACACTTCTTACCTTTCCTTTCTCCTCATGAAAGGTGATAAGCGCAACAGTAGGAGTTTTTTCTGAGCCACTAAGAAACCATTATGGACAGATGGCACCCACACAGGGGCCAATGAATGCATGGACCCTACACAGTAGACAAATGTGTGCGTGTGCTCTCATATAATTCTGTTTCTCATTTTGCATGCAAGTGCCTTTTTTTAATCAGCATGCACACTCATTGTTGGAGAGAATTACCACATGGCCGTTTCCCTGTTGTATCCATGCATTCATGTCTGTGTACTTGTATTCGATACATTTGCCAGAATAATTTTTTTAAATTAGCATCACCCAACACTGTCTGTTTCCCTGCATAACCTTAGTCCTTTTGATCTTTTCTCGGTTGAACTGTGTTTGAACTGATCATCCATCTACCCGTCCATCCATCTCTCTCTCCATCTATCATTCTCTCCATCCATTCATCCACTCCAACTAAGCGCAGCTGGACAGCTTCGTGCTTGGGTGCGGCTTGGGTCCGGCAGACCTTATAATAGGCAGGGCAAGCCGTGTCTCTGATGCAGATCATTATTTGCTCTCTGCTTACCAGTGACAGTGGGAGGCCACGCGCTATTGTTTCTCATCCTAGCTCTAATAGTACAGTGAAAAGACCTCTGGGCTTCTAAGCTTAACCAGTCTAATTAAATGGACCATCGCTTATGTAAGCATCCACAGAGATTATTTATTGAGTTGGGATCTGTTTCACAGGATCAAACCACCGTCAACAAAAGCCAATGCTCAGTGGAGAAGGTATTAAATAGAGGACGTGAATCAAAGAAACTGCAAACTGCCAAGTGTCAGTTTAAGCACACATATCCAGGTACATAAGAAGACTTAATCAAGCAGGAGTATTTTTGGACTCGGGCAATATCCCAGATGGGTGAGAAGTCTCTGAGCACTTCAGAGGGGAAATGTAAAAAGTGTTCTGTCAAAGAAAAGATACATCTCAATAAACGGCAGCTTAGGGGGAGGAGAGCAGAATAAAATAGGCTAATGAAGAATCTAACACAATATATTAGAAGCCAGTGGAATACAAATGATTACAATAAAATACATGAACATTTTTGGGTTAGACAACCTACAACATTCAGATGAGTGCATCTGTGTCTTTTCTTACAAGCATCATCTGTGTTTCAAGTGCAGTGACAAGATAGCCTTCTTATAACATGAGGCCAGCAGCCTGGGCTTTACTATCTCTGCATAGCTCAGCTTATGACAGGCTGCTATCCCTGCAGAAAGGATGGAGGGGGACCATGGAGGTCGACTAGCTGCACATTTCTGCATAAATCTCTAGATAGATAGCATCAGGAGAAGAGAAACAGGGGAAGGAGGCAGGCAAGCAGCAAAGGATGATAAGGCCCCCGGGGCAGGGCATTCGACACTGTCAAAACTGTTTCGTCTCCGGCTATTGGATGAGTGGAGCGCGTTATGAGCCTGCATACCATTTGCCAGGACGCGATTCGGCTTCACCGGAGCATACAGGGCCCTGTATCTGACCCCCCCACCCCCACCCCCAACAGACACACACACACACACACACACATCTCCTCACTTGTCTGTGAAGACATGTAGAGAGATGGACAAAACATCACAAACACCACATGGAAGGACTGTGGAGATCTGATATATGCATATTGAAGTCACGTTACAGAAGAGCAAGTGCAGACTTGAAAAATGTTCTTATTTTATACTCGTAGTTGTTTCATTCCTTTCTTCTACTTTAAATTCACACATACACTATAACAAAGACCAAGTCTCTTCTGTTTATGTCTTTATGCACTTCATTTATTCCACAAATAATATTTTATTTGCTCTCCTAGACTAAGCTAGGCTGTAATACCCTTGTATCATTTATGAAATAGCAATTTCTTGCTTAAAGACAGTTAAGCAGTCCCTATCTCTTCTTGTACGCTTGCATGATACAGATATTAGCATCATCTAAAGCTTAAAAAACAAGATGCTCTCTCACCATAAGCATTAAAAAAAAGACATTCTATCAATATAATGTTGGCATTTATGGTATTTTGTCCTCCCTCTACTCCTGTAGTACTGTAATAAGGACCAGGTTAAGTGGAATGTGTGGCATAAGGGTAAAAAAAAAGAAAGGCAGCATGAGGCAAAATCAGCATTCAGTACAGTGCGCACTCTACATGGATTTGCACAAACAGCCAAAACATAAATAATAAATTAAAAGTAGGGGTAAAACACAAAGCAGATGAAAAATAAAAATGAAGTTGGCCTAAAAGTGAAGACTGAGAGAGAAAGTGAGCGCAGGACCAAAAGAAGAAAGGCTTAAGAAGAAAAGCAGGTAAAGAGGTTTAAAGACTTTGTCTAGTCTACAGGCACAGACCTGTAGTCAGGGTATCTCTGGACATCCAAACAGATAGATACAACTTCACACACTGTAACACACATACACACACACAGTGTGTCTGTCTGGACTGAGTAAACACTTAAGCCTGTCTGAGGTTAGAGTCATTCCCTTTTGTCCCTCATGCAGCCTGCATGCGCTTTCATTTTTCCTCCTTCCATCATGCTATTTTCTTAACACGCTCTGATGACAGCACTGAAAGAGGTCAAAGCAGGTCTTTCTTTCACAATCTCACACACACACACACACTAACCCACCCAGAGCTTCTTCCTTACCCCTTTCAATACTTCTATTAGCTACGACTTTTGTAAGACACACGCAAATAGTTTCTCTAAATCCTCCTTTTCTTAAGCTCAAAAGGGACTCTTCACTTATAAACACCTGTGTCACTGGGTTTTTTGGCACTCAGCTACTGTTACTTGCAGAGAAAATGAGACACAAATGGGACAAATAAAGACCCTCGCACTCACACTTATCTGTTTTTGGATATCACTGAAGGAGATATTTGTTTGAGGACCTTTGAGGTGGTTTTAAGCATCAGATGCACTTGGATCAATGGTACTATATACCAGAGCTACATATTCTACGCCTCGTGCTCAAGTGGGCAGCTAATCACAAAGTTTTGACTAATGTTGACCTGAGTTGTTTGTTCATAAACATGCTCACAGTAGCCCCAGAAGCTCTCAGGCATGGGCTATCATTTAGATATCAGAGAACAAAGACTGTTTTAAACATGCAGTTATTTTTCACCCTGTCCTACCACCTCAGGGTGAGAGGACCAGGGCATGTGAGCTTGGGCCAAGCATAGCAGCTCGTTATGCATAGGAGCCTCAAGGCATTGTGGAGGGACATGGCACTTTAAAACAAGAGGGCCAGTGTGTTGGAGTGTCCCGTGGCCTGGAGCTGTGGAGGCTGAGGGTTTAACACGCGTCCCATCTGGTGTGTGTGACTGTGCACACGGTGGTCGAGTGGTTAAGGAAGCATCAATAGCCAGACTCTTTAGATCGAGGGGTGTCTCGGGGTCAGATCTAGCTCACAAATCCATTTTCCTTAGAAAAAGCAACAGTGGAAGTTAGAGAGTGATTTGATCACTGTATTCTGTGCATTTTTTTTCTTTCATCTTGGCACAAAACATCTTTATTTTACCAAGAAGAGTACACTGGAATTGAAGCTTAGGACATGAAGTTCTCTGATCCTGTAATAAGGACACAGCCCCTAACAGTGAGACCCCAGTGCCCCAACCAACCACCATCCATTCTTCCAAGCCTCCATTCCCCATTACATTATTAATTCATCAAGGAGAAAACTGTGTTGGGCCATTGCTCAGCCCAGGCGCTTTCCAAATCTTGATTAAAATTGCAAAATGGCCTCCTGTTCAGCCCTAATTCAGCCCCTTCCGACAGAAGCAGGGAGAGACATAGCAGAGCAAAGAAGTGGTCAGATATCCAAAGTGGCCTACATATATTTCTTTTTGAACTCCTCTGTTAGATGCTAGAACTTTACAATGGGACTACTGTCTTTGTAGCCATTACATCTTTATTTGTGCCCAATTACCATGTTATTACCAAGCTGTAACAAAGTGCTAGTGGGGTTTGATGCCAAAAAGGAACATAGCTTTTGTCACATGTTATTTTTGGGCTAATGCCTTAAAAGGAGTTGCCAAATCAATGAGTTGAAGTTTGATTTTACATTATGTTGCAGAGTTTTTTTTTTCTCTCTGTGACACCAGACTGTACTGTACTTGCAAGGGGAAAGACTTTAGGGTTAGAGAAGGCTGAAGGCATTCGGTTCATATATGTATGTAACGTTTACTATCAATAACAGCCTGTAAGATGGATGGCCCATATGCTTGGCGAGAGCAGGCCACGCTTCATCTTTGAGTCTTGCCTTACCAGATTCCTGCCTACTAATTGAAGACATGTGGTCTGATCAGGCACTACAGCAGAGACTGGAAGATAATGGCCCAAACATAAGAGAATGGGACCTAGTACAGATCAGAAAGCCAACACCCACAACCAATACTGCTATTATCCAACAGAAGCCAAAATCTGGTATCTGTGATACCTTAAATTTTGTTGCAATGTGTGTGCTGGTGAAAGCATGTTTAACACAGGTACCTGTTTTTTTTTTTTGTTTGTTTGTTTGTTTCAGCTCTTTTCAGTTACGTGCACACTCACACCATCATGTGGCTCTTTCTGCATATTCTCCCCGGAGGTGTGTCAGATCCTCGCATAGGTCCAAGCTGTAGTGAGCGTGATGTTAATTAAGGTAGCCAACCTGTAGGTTCCTTTGTGCCCAGCTGTAAAGCATAAATCAGGCTTTTAACAAGGCTAGGGCCCTAAGATCTCAAACCGTGCTGGAATGTTACCTGTACAGCCATGCCAAAAATCTGTCTGGGTCTAGGGCTCCTATAGATTGCTATGTTTATAAGGGGGGGTGGGGGTGGCGGGGGGGGGGCTATAGCAACCTACCCCGGGGATGGAAAGAGAGAGGGCAAAGCAGAGGAGGAAAAAAAGGAGGGTGGCTAAAGAAGGGCAAGAACTATTCCTATTGGGTCACTGAGTTTAACTAAACATGCCGTGTTGGTGGGCAAGTGTGCATGTATATGTGCAATATGATGCTAATGTATAAAACATTAATTCATTATTTTTGTAAATTTTGAATAAAACCAAAAGGTAACCGAGGTAAAATAATAGAAGCCAGACCGAGCTTATAAGAAAGAGGATGGCAGTAATCAATCAGCAAACGTGCAGCCATCTTTCCCTTTAGACACAGCAAAAGATGTGTTACACAAGTGCCAAAATGAGCTTTTAGCCCTGAAAAACAGTTGATGAGCAGGACATGTGAAGAAACCATGTGTGCCTTTAGTGACAGAAGGATTTATTCACAGACAGCTGCAGAACAGGACACATGCATGTATAGACGGACTGGCTGACAGGCTGGTTGAGTCCACCTCCGAGTCATTATTTCTGCGCAGAAAGGGTCAGTGAGCTGAGATATTCCTCAACAGGCAGTGGGAAGACATATTCGCGCACACACACACTTAAAGGAAATAGACAGCATAATGCAAATATACACATCTAGGCTCATTTAAACACATAACACAGTGTGTATACTTGCTTTATACACACTCTGTAGAAGCAATGCAATAAACTGTACTTTTAGTTTATTTTCAAATGCATTAAATGGTACAGCAGCACTTTGCAGTGCGATGCCTGCATTGGAAGAATTGCTTATAAATGACATATAAATTAGTGAATGTGGAAATGAAGGAATTTAAATTTGTGGCTGATCAGGGGATGGGTAGAACCAGTTCCTCAGGCTGCACTCTGCAGCACCACCTGAGATTTGTGGGCCAGATATTTGTGCCATTGCTCCTCTGTAGACTAAAAAACTTATTTTAGAGAAGTTACTACTTGAGTAGCATCACCACCCAGCTATGCTGATGCATACTTCAACTCCAAATCATTTTTTAAAGTCTTCCTTCTACAGCTTCCTTCTTCTTCTACAGCTTTTTTTCTCATGCCAATCATGCAATCATAGCCCCAACATGAATGTAACTCCACTCCCTTCAAACATGAACTCAGATTCTCAAGATCTGACCTGCCATTTTGAGAGATCTTGACAATCCCTGACTGACAGAAGGGTCAGAAGGTCACTGACCCCAGCAGACTGACTGTGTTGCATTCTGAGAAATGAACTTAGTTTGAAGTTAACCTGCATAGATCCTATATGCTTATTCCATATATATGGTGTAGCCCCACAGAAAGGAGGCCAATGTGTCTGAGAATGCTTCGCAGATGACCCAACAGCCATCTCATGTACCTTTGACACTGCTGTACAGATATATAGATATAAAAAGACATGTTTGCTCATAAAACACATGCCCTTTATTGCTCTCCCCTACTTTCATCACCTCTACAATACATGGAGGGGTAGCTGATGAAAAGAGGAATTAAGGGTAATGAAAGAACAAGGATATTATCTGGAGAGGAAGGGGTGTAGTTGAAGGGTGTCAAGAATGGCATAAAAAGCCGCGAAGAAGAGAAAAATGGAAAAACAAAAGAGTGGTGGACAGCTTTACACTGCAGCACCCCATTCTAGATTACATTAGTGGCAGCTGCTTCCTTTGTGTGGTTTTATGGCCTGGCCCCAAGAAAAAGCTGCTAAAATTTCATTTAATCTGCAGCACAAACTCAAGTGTCTGTCAGCCGCTCAAACAAGGGGTCCTAAAAGCACCACGCTCTCATATAACTCTGGGAAAATAACGCTAATAATATCTCTCTCCGTAGCCATACAGGCAGACATTTTGTGTAACCAAAGAGGGCTTGCGTGTGCTGCCGGTGCATGGGAAACTGGCCCACTCTTTCAGTCCAGGGGCAGGCCTTTAATGGTGGGTGAGGGAGCCAGCCAACATCCCCCCCCTTTATCTTCACCTCCTGTTCATCCTTCCAAAGTCATTAGCTTATGTTAATCACTTAAACTACCAAGAGTGACCCCCAATTTCATTTATACTTAACAGCTTTCATACTCAACAGCAGATGATGACACAGCTGCTACAACTGATTCATTAAGGTAAAATAACTGTATAGCCAAGGCTATATTTTCTGTTTATTTAAATTTACTTCTCTAATTATAGTTTGTGATAATAAGAATCTAAAAAAATTTTTTTTGCTTGTTTTATAACTGAGCAAAGATACCTAATATTTTTTTTTCAATAGCTGCATGATGTAAGAAGTATGGCTGTGGAATAACTGTTGCCAAAAGTTGTCCAAAGTCTCAGATGATCAGAACCACACCTAAACGACTTATGAAGAATAAATAAAATAAAAAAGGAATAAAAAAAATGAAATGCCTGCATTATCTATATTTCAGTTATCTCAATATCCTATTCCAAAAGATCCAGAAACCAAATATTTTATTAGCTTTGTTTGCCAGACGTGAGTCGGGAGCTTTGACGGCAGTGCTAACTGACAGACTGCAGCAGCACAGGCAGCGGTTAGGGGCAGCTTCCTTCCTGAGCTTGGGATCACAAAGCGACATGTCCACATGTATATATTGCCATGTGACACCGCTGCTGCAGTTTAATGCAAAAAAAAGAGAGAGAGCGAGTGAGGAGGAGGTGCTTCTGGGATGGAAAAAAAAAAAAAGGTTGAAGTGAACAAGAGCGATTGGAGAGAAAATGTAACGGAGAGGATAAAAGAAAATATGAAAGCACCAAGCAGAGACAGAAAAAGACTGAGTGAGTTATAACAGCCCGTCTGGTCAAGATCTCCTCTCCATCTGTTTAAATGAGGTGGATCACAGTTTTCACTTGCACATTGCTCATCCACTTAGGTTTGGCTGAGGCTTAAAGAGACTGGCATCACTGTGCGATGATAACAACAATAAAGTATGGCCTCCACATAAATGGAAACACTGCAGTTGTCAACCTTTCTCCTTGTTTTACTGGACAGGCAGGTGTTTCATTTCATCGTCATCTGATGCACTTCTTAGAATTACTGTAATGCCTCGCATGCTTTTTGCTCTTGGTTAAGCCTGATTGAGTTAGTGGCAACTTTTCAAAGTAAGAAAGTTTTGAGTGTGTGGATCCTTTAAGTTTTGCAATATGGCGTTAGCGCTACCTCTAGTTATACTATACGAATTAGTAACTCTGAGGGTATCAAAACAAATGGTATCAAATAAGTTTAAAGAAATACTTTGGTATTTTGGTAAATTTCTCTTGAATCTGCTTTTTTCCTTCCTTGCCCAGATTTAAGGAAATGATCAATATTCTCATAAATGTGCGGTAAATATGGCAGGTTAGCTTTCTTTAGCATCAAAGGCTAGAAAGAAAGAAAATAATAAGTAAAAGTAAAACAATTCACCTACTAACACCAGTAAAGGTTACCGATTTATGATTTTTATCTTGGTCAATTTAAAAAAATGTTATTGCAAAGTTTTATGTGCAATTATTTAACTGTCAAGTGCAATCACCAGTAATAACAGGACTTTCATCATCTTTACACTGCACCAAGGTGATTACAGTTGCATTTATCTGCTCATCTGAGATTCTGCAAAAAGGGTTGTAAAATATATTTCCTAAAATATTTAACTATTCCTTTAATCCCATGCGTCCTCTACTGAGACTGGTCAATCAAATTGACATTAAGCAGCAAGTTATGTGCTCAAGACTGTTTGCTGAATTTAACATTATTTGCTTAGCCAAGGCTAAAAAAACACTTTGATATCAATGAGAGCAATTTAATACATATGCTGGCTTTAAAAATATGCTAATGGCCATTCAACCTTCCTTTTTCAATTTAAAACAGTATTTAAAAAAAAAGAGAGAGAGAGCGAGCGAAAGAAAAGAATAAAAGCAAAAGCTACACAAACACAAATGAGTGATAATGAAGACATAGCAAGCTGTAGGAGGGGAGGCGGAAGAGATGGGCAAGGGCAAATTAACCTTTTTAATTGGAGAGTGGTAGCCCTCTTTGGACCCTGCAGTTGGATCCAGAGTGCTGACAGATGATGAGAGGGAAATGGCAGGCCTATTACAGGCAATCTGGCCCTGCAACTTGGCAGACCAGTGCAGTACCAGAGCCTGGGGAGAACAGGGCATGTCCAGCATAGAAAGCACTGCCAGACCACTCACCAGCAAAGAAGGACTTGCCTCAATAAAGTTATAAATAGGGAACGGTTATCTTGGCACTTTGAACTGTGGGGCAAAAGGTTGTCATAAGGGAATCTGGTTTCCTTTCTGATAACAAAATGCTACCTGGTCAAGAAAGAGGAGAAGGGCTTTGCTTTAATGAAAGAGAGAGAGAACCAGTCTGACAGGTCTGAGAGAAGGGCCAGAGACAGAGGTGTGTGTGTGTGTGTGTGTGTGTGTGTGTGTGTGTGTGTGTGTGTGTGTGTGTGTGTGTGTGTGTGTGGTTTTTTTGGGGGGGGGTGCACACTGAAAAATTCACACACCATATAAGTTCACCTGACTTTGTACTCATGCACACGCATTTTCAAACCCACTCCTTCAGTCCTGTCTTCACATAGGAAGCAGATGCAAGAGAAAAACATCAGAGAGGATAACTTCCTGACTGTCTGTGTGTCTGGATGTGAGAGCCATGTTTATGTCTGGGGATACAAGGAAAACAAACATCAAGGTCAGATAAACTGGAGTCTGTTCAAGCAATAGATAGCCCCTTCTTAACAGGGCTGAAGGCCTGTTTTAACATACACTCCCAGGGGGACACCAGGCTTTAGACAGAACCCTTAGTCAGGATTTCATATTGAATATCTGGACCCTTACACTATTAGAGTTATTTAGTAAGCTGAATACATTTTACTTGACATATGACAGACACTTGTAGGTTGATAGCATGATGCCATAGTGCTCCAAATCTCATCTGAAATAAGAATTTCTTTTCACGTACAGTGCCAGTCACACTCCCCGTGAGTGTGTTCAAACCTTTGGCTGGTACTATATAGCATGCATCAAAATGTCATGTTCAAAATGCTAGCCTCCTGACACATTGTCTCGCTGTCCAGCAGACGGTCAAAATAAGCATAATCCTGACGCCTAGTCTTTAATCCTGACCCCATTAGCGAGATGCCAGTGGACATCTCTAGGTCATCACCTTTAAGAATTATCAATCTTTGTCTCTGTACTTCCATACCTTCCTTTTGTCAATCCATCCCTCAGTCCATGTTATCTGTTTTTTTCTCTCTTTGTCCATCTATCTTGAATTATGTATGTTAATGCATTTAGAAAAAAAGACACAACATGGCATGTCGTCCAAAAGTAAAGTCCATAAAGTCTAACAGTCTTTGCATCTCTGTATGTATGCTTACCCAAGTTATGCCCATCTCTCAGCATCTGCTTGCATTTCATGCACACAAGCACTCGCTTACAAATTTTTCCATCACTGTCATTGTGTATGTCTGTGCCCATAAAGACATACACACACACACACACACACACACACACACACACACACACACACACACACACCAGACGCATGGCCGAAGAGAGCAGACTACCATCTGGGAGTAGTGGCCGGCTTTGTCTGAGAGGGTGAAAGCGCCAATAAGACTCTCCTTTAACATGCACACACACATACACACACACACACGCACGCACATAAACCAAGCATGCAACCCTTGCAACAGCCCCCATTACCCTCCCCATCCAACTGCTCTAAGTGTGAGAGCTCTTCTCATACAATCTGCACATATACATATGCAAATTTGCAGGGGGCATTATAAAAACAGCCATCATCTCTCTCTCACACACATACACACACAAAAGCAAGATTTTTTTTTGGCCTCTGCACCAAAGTAGCCACACAAGATTTTTGGAGAAAAAAAAAACAACATGTTTCTAAGAAATAGAGCAATAGCTTGAAGGCTCAAAGTAAATAGGGAAACTAAAAAGAAGAACCTTATTTATAAATAACAATCTAATGTGGGCATGTGTGAAATACATGCAAATAGGATTGCACACATTTACATGTAGACAATTAAATACATACGCACACAGACATGCAAACATACATTTTCCACATTTTTCCTCCAGCGTGCATGTGATGGGTACATATAATCGCATCTGTCTAATTGTCCTTATATTAAAACATCACACTGATCTATTTTTAGAACCTGGCCCTGGTTCCAGAGTACAAATGTGAAGCTGTTTATAAAATCATCATGCATTTATATTCATAAACTGTTTTCAAACTTAAGAAAAAAATAAATAAAAATTTTGTCTGGTGTCCATTTGTCATAATCAAATAGGACGAGGCCCTGAGTGAGAACAGAGGAAGAGCAGAGAGAAAGTCAGGTATCGGGGGGGGAGAGGCAGACACCTGCAAGGCTAGCTGAAAAGGTGACACCTAATCCACTCCTTTTCTTACATAAACATCCCCATGTCTTTACAACCAACCTTTCACACAAGTATCACACCTTTTTTTTAAAAAAAAATCAGTTTTCTCACCTCAGCAGTACACACATCTGCTTGAGTCATAAACCCACTTTTCACTTGTAATTATGAGCATGTGCACGGCCAAAAAAATGTAAACATCTTGTCAATCACGGAAGCAATTTTATTAAAAACATAAATGCTGTGTTCTAAAAAGGAGGCAGATTAGAAAAAAAACAAAAAAAATCTGCAATCATAAAGTGACAAACTCTTGGTTCCTGGAATTTCTTAGATGTTCCCGATGTGACAGAGCCTTCTGATCTGCCACGCTGAGGGAGGGTTTTTGTGTGAGCTGAGAACATTTGAAGTAGAATAGCGAACAGCTTGCTCTCAAACTCAAGGGACACATCCGAGTCATAATTAGGAGAGAAGTTGTGTCCATATTTTTTATCCGCTCGCAGACACAAACACATTCAGCAACGCCGACACATACAGTGATGAAATATGGCTGCAACTGACACAGGCGGTTTTTCGCCCACACGGCACAACAGTCCATTATGTGCATTTTCCACATCAAATTCTTTCCCCCAGTTTTCACCAATCTCATGTTTGCTGTAATGTTTTCAGTACACAATAGCAGCACTGGTGTTAAGCTAATGTTGCCCCATCAAGAGGAGAGCACCAACGACCATGAACACTTTTCTCTCCTCTTCCCACCCTGTTTACGACCGGAATCCCATTCGTGTCTCCACTTTGTTGCCACGGCTCCCTCACTTCTTCTTTCTCTCCCTCTGGACTGTCCTGTGCCCTCAGGTCAGCAGGTTCTCTCTGTTTCTTCCACTAAAGCCTGGAAAACAGAGGAGGAGGATGAGAATAGAGAGAAGAGGAGGGCTGAGCAACAAGGCCTGTCCGTGCTGCCTTCTTCGGCCTGGCTGACTAACCGGTCTGAACTGGTTCTGACATAGGTGAGACTAGAGAGCTATCTGTTTCGCAGCAAGACCAACTGAACCAAGCAGACATAAACATC
>JAMQGT020003253.1:0-30005 GCA_024447675.2 Pterophyllum scalare
GGTTTACTCTGGATGGGTCAGCAGTCTGTCACAGGGCTAACAGAGAGACAACTATTCACACCTATGGGCAATTTAGAATCACCAATTAACCTGACCCACTAATTGCATGTCTTTGGACTGTGGGAGCAAGCTGGAGTACCTGGAGAGAACATACAAACTCCACACAGAAACGTCCCAGCCAGATGGTGGATTCGAATCCAGGACCTTCTTGCGATGAGGCAACTGTGCTGCCATTGGAAACTGCCTTTTAAATTTTCCTTAAGGATTAAGATGCTGAACCAGCAATCTTCCAATCACAAGTCCACTAGTTTATTTTCAACTTGACATAGACCATCTCACTTTGTCAACCAAAATTACCATTTACATCCCATGTTCCACAATCAGTATGGTTTGTTTCAATAATGTCAGGATGGGAATTCAATAAACTTTATTTATTTGTTTATAAACCTTTTCTAAAGGTTTCCGTGAACTGTGAGTTAAAAATCCCACGATCTAGCACATTTGTTGCAAGGGACTCTGTAAAGCACGGGCTGTGTTGCAGAAGTTGTGCAGATATTTTGAGCTTGTCTCAAGTTATCTGTACCAACAGGTTCACTGTGCGATGTCCTAAAATTGCAGGGGGAGTTTCCCCCTTCGGGGCAGCCACATGAAGGGCCTCAAATGCCCCCTCCTCTTCTGCCTACTGGCTCAGAAAGCACTGAGATCTCTGGAGGCATTTCCAGGATAAAATAAACAAGAAAATGCCTTTGAAAGGGAGCCTCTGACACACACACACACACACACACACACACACACATACACACATATATATATTTATATTTATATATATATATATATATATATATATATATATATATATATATATATATATATATATATATATATATATATATATATATACCCTATGCGCCATCACTCTAATAGTTGATGCCTAAGAACCTTTATGAAAGCACTGTATGGCATGTCATCTTCCACCATCTATCTTCCACTGGTCATTAAATAGCATCTCCTTGATCGTTTTAATAGTCCCTCCATACTGCCTCTCTTTGACTCCGACAGTGATTGGACAAACACTGGTGTCCCTAGTGATATAAGAGGAATACATTGAGGAGCTATTGTGGTTTTCCAGGGCCTGACTGTGTATTGTTTACTGGGTCTGCTTGATTGCCCTCTGTCCAAATCAGAGGGTACAGGCAGGCAGGGCAGAAGTCTACAGGGATGCACTGTGTTGTGGACTGTCCCATCGTGCTAAGAATATTCACTCAAGCCATGACTGTGAGGTGGAACCCATCCCTAGCTCAGTACACACACACACACACACACACACACACACACACACACAGGAGTCATACATTTGTGCTCCAGGGACCATGCAAAATGTTGAGGGGTGGTAGGAGGCTGAATCTTTCTCCACGTCACAAATAATTACTCCCTGCGTGACTTTACTTTTAAGTGGAAAACACAGGAGACCGTCCGCACTGACAGTGGCACATATAGCTCCAAAGTAATAGCAAACACATGCTTTTAGAAATTATACACTAACTAGGTGTACGCTCAGGTTGGATTAATAAGTATAGACATCTTTCCCTCTGGTCTTCTTAGATCGTAGCTCTAGGTCAGCCCGTCAGTAATGGCGGCCAATTCAATGTGAGAAGAAAAAAAATGTTTTTCTCCTGTGTAATCTTCAGCAACCTCTGATTTTTATCTGTTAATCCCTTACTTAAAACTTAGAATCAAGCTAATTAGAGACTCTGTCTTAGTACAATTGCACCTTATTGACCAGATGGTGGGAATATTCACAGAGCAAGGTTACATCACTAAGTTACAATTTGCTAAATGCTAAAGGCTAACACAGCCATTCAAACTTTAAACACTTTTGGAATCCCCCCCCCACTTAATCTCCTGAGCAGTTATTTTCAGCAGTGTGTGTGTGTGTGTGTGTGTGTGTGTGCTTTTGAAGCTTCGTGGAATTCGTGTTTCATGGTCACAGTTTCAGCGCAGGTCTGGTCCTCAAGGCTGCCACGGCTAACCTTGCTAACCAGCAAGGTAACATTAGCATATCTTATCAGAGCAAAGCACAGTAAGCAAAATATGGCATTTTCAGTATTATAAAAAGATAACAAAAAAAGTAATTATCCAGACTGTGACTGTTTGCTCAGGCATGGCACCAAAGTAATAACTTTTACTTTACCAAAGTTTTGTGTTGGTCACATACTGAATGGTTTTAATGGGGGATGTTGGGGTTCGGAGAAGACAGGACAACGGTACACTCACCAACCACTTTATTCAGTACACCTTGCTAGTTCCAGGTTGGATTTTCTTTTGTCTTCAGAGCTGCCTTAATTCTGTGTGGCAGAGATTCAACAAGGTGCTGGAAACATTCCTCAGAGATTTTGGTCCATGTTGACATGACAGCGTCACATAGTTGCTGCAGATTCATTGGCTGCACACCCATGATGCAAATCTCCTGTTCCATCACATCCCAAAGGTGCTCTGTTGGATTGAGATCTGGTGACAGTGGAGGCCATTTGAGTGCAGTGAGCTCACTGTCATATTCCATAAACCAGTTTGAGAGGATTTGAACTTTGTGACATGGTGCGTTATCCTTCTGGGAGCAGCCACCAGAAGATGGATACACTGAGGTCATAAAGGGATGGACATGGTCAGCAACACTACTCAGGTTGGCTGTTGTGTTTCAGTAATGCTCAACTGGTATTAAGGGTCCCAAGGAGTGCCAAGAAAATATCCCCCACGCCATTACACCACCATCAGCAGCCTGAACCATCGATATGCAGGATTGACCATGCCAGAATTCTGAATGTCGCAGATAGAAATCAAAAGTCATCAGACCAAAACAACAATTTCTCCAATCTCCTATTGTCTAATTTTGGTGCAAACTGTAGCCTGAGTTTCCTGGAGTGCATACCAGGTCTGGTCTTCTGCTACTGCAGCCCATGTGCTTCAAGGTTTTACATGTTGCGTGTTTAGAGATGCTCTTCTGCATATCTTGGTTGCAACTAGTGGCTATCATTTGAGTTACTGTTGCCTTTCTGCCAGCTCGAAGCAGTCTGGCCATTCTCCTCTGACCTCTGACATCAACAAGGTATTTCTTAGATAGAACTGCTGCTTGCTGGATATTTTATCTTTTTAGGACTGTTCTCTCTGTAAACCCTAGAGATGGTTGTGCGGCAAAATCCCAGTAGACCTACAGAAAATACCTCTGTTTACCACACATAAAGGGAATGAGATGTAGCAGCAAACAGTATTGGCATAAACAGATTGTAGCTGGCTTGTTTACATGCCCAGGGACTCAAATACAGCCCTCACTGCCCAACTTGTAACATATTGACTGTTGTTCTGGACCCCTGGCATCTTACCTTTGAAGTTACCCATAATTTTCTAATTTGCAGGATTAATGTTTCATGGAGCATATTTTAAACCTAAAAGTGTTTAAACCTAATCATGTCATTTTGGTGCCTCAGCCTAACCAAAAAGTAAAGTAAAAGTGAACGTAAAAGCCAGTGAAAATGAAATAATCAGTGAGTGAAAGCAAAACTAAACAGTTTGTGATTTACGCTACAAAAAAACACCCCTCAGTTGCTTTATAATAGTGTAAAAGAACTCTGGGCTCTTATCTCTTGGCACACAATACTCAACAAGTGTTCAAATTTCAGTTTGGCATTAAATGTTTGTCGCTTTGTGTTTTGTTTTTTTCTATTTAAAACCTGATAGGCCACTTTCCCATGATACTTCCATATAGTCCTGTATTCACAGAAGCTGAGTGATATAAGATTTGATTATCATGGAAAGAGATTGGGAGAATTCAATCTGTATGTTTGTTTTGTGCCTGTAGAAGTTTTGACCCTGTCTCTGATGGTTGCTGTGACTTGATGTTTAGACTCATCTCCCTTCCTTCTACCCCTGGAGAGCTGTCTTTGTAACAACCCCTGCATCCTGTTCACTGCTCCACTGCATCCATATCGCGCTAATGATCATGGGAGTGGACAGCTGCTTAATGCAGTAGTGTCATCAGTGCTGCTTTCTGATAGCAGCTCCATTGCACCTGACGGGACTCAAATGTATCTGCTCAACACGAGCCCCCCGCATTTAGCAGATCGACTAATGTGATTTTGGAACACCTCAGTAACGGTGTATTAGATGTGTGCCATGTCACATTTGCAGGGTATGATTACAAGACATATCGCATTTGGAGTATATGATTGCAAACAAGGTTGTTATTGGTTTTTTAACCACTCAGGAATCTGTCAGCTCTCAATGACTTCACAAGTGTGTCATAAATAATTCTTAGTGGAGAAAGAAATCATGTAGATAAATAAAAATAAGTGTAAAAAGAAAATTCTTAAATTTAAAAATGTACTTTTTCAAATATGGGGCGGGTTAAAGGATTCCCCAGTGTTTCTGTCAAGCAGTCTAATCTAATAAAAGATACTGGAGCCACTTTTCATCATCATGTGATCTAATCGTGACTCAAATGGTCAAAATTAAAATGTTCTCTGTCTTCGACAAAATGTCATAGTGATTATTTTTTAACATTAAGTGAAAAATTTTCAATGTTTTAAATAGTTTTTAAACTAATAATCTCACATATGCCCTGTCAGATTGAAGTACTTCAGCACGGTAAATGGGTCGTCAAATAATTAGGGGGTTTACTTAAGTTAGCCCTTTTTAGCCCACGATCCTGAATTGGATAAGTGGTAGAAAATGGATGGATGGATGGTCTGGGCACAATCGCACCCTGTGAAATTTATGACAATTAGTATGCATTTAGCTCAAAAACTGTACAACTTTTTAATAATGCAACCCCTATGATTTTTTTTCAACCAAGCACTCTCCACAAAAACATTTTTGGTCATAAAAATTGCCTGAAAATACAGCACTGCATCATCAGTATCTGAATTATCAAACGTCAAACGGGTAACTGAAAAAGACGTAAATGCTGTATTTCATTTGTTTAAAATCCTTCTCTACATCTGTGGTAATTAGCTTTTTCATCATAATGCAATGGCACCAAGATGACAGGAGAGGTTGCAGTGATCACTGAGTGAGAAAGTGTTTTACTGACCACCTCCAAAGGGGACAACTCCCACGAGGGTTTAAATATCTCGACGTCTCCACCTTTTGGTTTTAGAACTGATGAAGCCTCTTGGATGAGAGATGAAACACCTTGAAAAAACTTAATGATGTTCAGTTGCCCCCCCCCCAAGTTTTTGATACTGCTTCACTGCGGATCATATTGGTGGATGGGCAGTAACTGCAGCACTTTTCCAGGCGTAGTTTGCTTGTTTCATTTTAATCAGTCATAACAGAAAAGGAGGTCTCATGAATGGATTTCTCTGGATCCTCTTTCTTCATGTTTATATATTATTTCTGCTACCTTTCAAGTACAAATCTGATTTCTTGATTTTTTTCTCATTCATTAAATATCGTAAACTTGCACTGACCTATGATAATGTTTGTTCTGTGAGGTTTTACAGATTTAAAGGCTCAACGATTAAAACTGGAAACAGGAATACTATTTATATTTCAACATAACTAAATATTTAAGTGAGTTATGCATTACTGAAAACACCCTCATTTGATTGTGAATGCGTAACTTTTTACAGAACAAAAAATAAGTGTGAAATCAGCAGCTCATAAACATCACTTACTGTAGGAAGATCTTAACAAACAAACTTGGCTCTGACTTAATATTACTTAGCGTCAAACTAGAAACTTAATAGAGTAAAAGAGGATTGCATCAATTGAGTGAAGAAGAAGTCCTAGCCAGTAAAACCTAGTAAAATGTGAATTGTTTTCTAAGTAATGACTTTGTTATTGTCAGATTATAATGTGCACATGAACTGCAGTATCAAGGCGAAGAGCAGCTATTAAAGAGTGGCAGAAATAATTATTTGATCCCCTGCTGAATTTGTAAGTTTGCTCACTTCCGAAGAAATGAACGGTCTTGAATTTTTATGCTAGTTTAGTTTTAATGGAGAGAGACAGAACATCAGCCAAAACCCAGAAAAAACATTACAAGAAAGTTATAAATTGATTTGCATGTCACTGAGTGAAAGTATTTGATCCCCAAGCAAAACATGACTTAGTATTTGGTGGAGAAACTCATGTTGGGAAGCACAACAGTAAGACGTTTCTTGAGGTTATTCACTAGGTCTGCACACATCTCAGCCCTGTGACAGGCTGGTGACCTGTACAGGGTGTACACTGCCTCTCGCTCTATGACAGCTGGGATAGGCTCCAGACCCCCTGCGACCCTGAAAAGGACAAGCAGGGAAAAATAGGTTGGATGGATGGATGGATGTATAGGCACATCTCAGGTGGGATTTTGACCCACTCCTATTTATAGAAACTCCCTAAATCCTTTATGTTTCTTGTCTGCTGCTTGGCATTTCAAAGCTTCAGCTCCCTCCACAGATTTTTACTATAGGACTGCAGTCTGGAGCCTGGCTAGGCCACTCCATGACTTTAATGTGCTTCTTCTTTTGCCACTCCTTTGTTGCCTTGGTGGTATGTTTTGGGTTATTGGCATGCCAGAAGACCCATCTATGGCTTATATTCAGTGTTCTGGCTAAGGTTTGTCAAAGATTTTTTTGGCCTTGTCTATTTATGCCTCGATACAGTAAAGTCATTCTTTACTCTTAGCAGAAAAACAGCTCCAAAGCATAATGTTTCCACCTCCGTGCGTGACTGTGGGGATGGTGTTCTTTGGGTCATACTCAGCATTTCTCTTCCTCCAAACACAGTGAGTTGAGTTGATGCCAAAGAGCTTGATTTTGGTTTCAACTGACCACAGCACTTTCTCTCAAGTCTTGTCTGAATCATTTAGATGTTCACTGGCAAACTTAAGATGGGCCTGTACATGTGCCTTCTTGAGCAGGAGGGCCATGAGATCTTGCACGTTGCTCCAGAACGAGGGTGATTAATGGTCATTTTATATTTCTTCCATTTCTGAATAATGGCACCAGCAGTTGTCACCTTCTCACCAAGCTTCTTGCTGATGGTCTTGTAGCCCATTCCAGCCTTGTGCAGGTCTACAGTCTTATCCATGACATATTTAGAAAGCTCTTTGGTCTTGTTTATGGTGGTGGAGATCGATCGATCGATTGTAATCTGTGTGCCAAATGGACACAGCCAATCTGTGGGAGCCAGAATTCTGGCTCAGTTGTTGGGGACCAAATATTTATGGTTGATATTCTGTTTCTCTCCATTAAAATGAAACAACCATAAAAATTAGAGACTGTTCATTTCTTTGTAAGTGAACAAATTTAGAAATTCAACAGAGAATCAAATAATTATTTTCCCCACTGTCACCAATATTCACTCTGTGTAAGTAACAAGTAGCTCCACTCTTTAGTAGCCACAAACACATAAGAAGTTTCATAATTATTTTTTATATTTGAGTTTTGTTCTTATGATCCAAGTAATGGTTGTGATTTTAAATTTAGGGAAGTACAGTATATTTGAAAAAACTAAATAAGGGTTGAATTTCAGATTTTTGAAAACAGTCCAAGTATCCACACACAAAAAAATTACTTGTTATTGTAACAAGAGTAAAGGAAGCTGGTTACTTTGACCCTTGACTGCAGTATATATAGTCATCCAGTAATGTGCTCTCTCTCTCTCTCTCTCTCAGAATCTGTATTGGTGCTCCTGACCAGTGCAGCTAAAATAACAGCCGAGCAGTTGGAATAATACCACACGGTACAAGTTTCATAAGAGTGTGAAAGGAAAGGTACACCCTCTGAAAGTGATGTGGGATCTTAACATGTGGCTGTTTGCACTAGTGTGTGTGTGTGTGTGTGTGTGTGTGTGAGAGAGAGAGTGCCCCAAAGGTTTTTATTCCAGTGACTTCTCAATTAAAATCACTGAGAACTTGCCATGAATTAGCTTTTTAACTTTTAATTTTATTCTAATGGAAATTCTGTTTGCAGACCAACATTAAACCTACAGGCAAACTTATGTACCCTGGGGGTCAGTACCATCTTGTTTTTGGTAACTAGCTACACAATAGGATAGCAAAAAAAGCAAAAAAGAAAAAAAAAGCACAGAAGTCATCTTCATTGATACTGCTTCTGGATAGCTGTACATTGTAATTACTATTTTTAAATGTCATTTTTCTGAAGTCTGAACGCTATATGCAAATTTTCCTCCAGGGTGAAATTGGATGGTAGCAGTAATCTTAGAGTGATGTTTCAAGACCTGGGCAAACAAAACCTGTATGCATAGCTGCTCATCGCAAAGTAGATATGTGGCGGGAGCAATAGGTGAGAAAATATGCATTTGCTTATATGGTTGAACCCACTCATAAACAGGAGTGGAGGATGTCATGGGTCATGAGATGTACCACCACAGCTCTTCAGTCATTTTAGATTCCTGCCTGTCCCTCCTGTCTGCACTCTTCCCTTCTCTTTCCTCTTCTTTTCCTCTGTTCCTCTTCCCATCCTCCCTTCCTACAGTTCATATTTCAGTTTGCTCCCAGGAGCTCGCAGGTCTGTGCCAGACGGAAATTCGCTGAGGCTGCAGGAGCCCCCTTGGAGGCCACATGGAGGAGGGACAGGAGGGGAACAATCAGGCCCAGTCCTCCCTCACTATTCCTCCCTCATGTTCTCTCCCTTTAACCCCCCCCCCTGTTTTTTTTTCTTTCTCACTTATTTTCGTTTCCTCTCTCTCTCCTGTCTCTTTCTGTCTCCTCTGTATCCAGCCTGCCAGGCTACTCAGGTCCTCAGGGTGACTTGCCTTTGGCTGGGGTCCCTCGGCACAGACCCCCCCCCCCCACACACACACACAGCTTCTCCTCCTCTCAGACTCCTGCTCTCCTCCTTTCTCTCCGCTCTCCTCCTTCCTTCTCCAGAACTCTCCCCAGGGGGAAGACGGTGAGGCCATCCAGTCCCGAGCTGTCCATCAGCGAGGGTGTTTACTTGCAGTGTGACAGGCCGACACATCTGGAGCGCATATTCACTAGTGTTCACACTCCCCCCCAACGTACTCTTTGCTGGCCCTATATATATTCTTCTGCTGCCACCAGACACATTCCTTGAGCTCATTTCAGGGTTCTTTGTCGTTGTTATGGCGAGTCCACCTCTAACTTACATACACTTACTCAAAGCACATACAAACACACACAAAGACTCACACACTCAAAGATTTGTTTTCATCCATTTTCCCTTTTTCTTTCACCCCTCCAGTGGTTTTTCAGTTGCATGACAGAAATTGGAGTTAACCAACGATAGGGGTGGGCTGATGAGGGGAGTGGGGGTGGGAGGGTGGGGGACAGTGATGGGGATGGGGCAAAAGTCAGACCTCTCTCATCCACTTCTCTCTCTCCCTTTGTACCTCTTCTTCTTTTCTCTCTTTTCAGTGAGCGCAAACTAATTACAGCAACTCCTCCGCTCCTTTTTGGAAACCCATGACTACTGCTCTAATGAAGTGACAACATTTCTTCATTTTGCGTCTCTCTCTCTCTTTCTCTCTCTCTCTCTTTTCCCCCTTGCTAACTCATCCTCCCACCCTGCATCACACCCACTCGCCCACCCTGTCTGTTTTCCCAACATTCCTGTGCTGGTGTGTGACTGTGATGGCTTGTCATCTCACAGGAATGTCCTGCTCTCCCACCTCGTCCCCCCGATTTGGCGTGAAGCATTTGCTCCTGGTTTCCGACTCGCCACATGTACACACACACACACACACACACACACACACACACACACACACGCAGCCGCACACTTGAAATGCTAGCTTTTAAAAAATGTGTTCATGCAGATGGTGTCCATTGGGCTGCATACCTACCCTTGGCGTGTGGCCACAACAAGCACAGCCATTCTCAGATAGTCCCCAGCTTGTTTTTTTAGAATGTACAAAGTGTGCACAAAGTTATTTTATCTTATGGTGTGTGCGGGAAAAAGAGACATTTACTTTCTATGTTAACCTGGAGAATTCTCTTGATTACACCACCAAATATGACCTGAGTGGTTTTTAAGGAAAGGCACTTTTATGCAATTCCATATACTCTATAAACAGTATATCCACTTTGTAAAAAAAAACGTGCAGCTCATAAACCAAGGTCAGGTACCATTGTGCAAAATTAATGGAGTACAAGATTATTAAAATGGTGATTTTTTTTTTTTATAAAAAAACTTTTCTAAAGTAAATGACCATGTCTCCAGTTCTACATCTAATCCCCTTGCAACCAAATGGAAGAGATTGTATAATATAAAGCACATGCAACATTAAGTTTTAGCTTGGAGAAGGACACATGATGACTTTCTCTCAGTCTAGGATTTCTTATATTCTACATATGGTGAAGACTTATCAGAAGCCTAAAAGCACACAGGAACATGCAGCACTCAATGAACCGAGGGAGCACTTTCATTGGAGGACAATAAGGAAAATACTGTGTGTGTGTGTGTGTGTGTGTGTGTGAGTGCACGCGACACGGTCTTCAGTCTTCTCATTGGCATCATGCTCTGGAACAAGTCTGGCTCCTTCTGATGTGTGTGATTACTTGTGTGCATGTGTGATTATTTGAAAGAGTGCATGCATGTGTGTGTTTGTGTGTGTGTATGTGTATTGGGGAATGTGCAGGAGATATCACCAGGCTCTCATGTTTATTCAGCTCAACGCCTGGATGACCAGGACTTATCCGCTGTCCTGATTACCCTGCCTGGCCTGCCACCATTAATCCTTCAGAGACCTCAGGCCCCCTTAAACAGTCCTATCTTATACACCCATGTAGAAACAGACACACACACACACACACGAAACACATGCGCAGCCAGTGGTGGATTTTGAGATATATATATTCTTTAATTTTCAATGACTTGGCTGCATGTTTGTACAAAACAAAACATAACTCGGGCTAATTTGTGCCACACTATTGTCTTTATCAGCTCTTGTAACTCTTTGTGAAGGCCTGCATAATCATTTTATATTATGAGTAAAAATTATGACACTGTAAGTCTTTTCCCATAACATCTATATTTTTTTAGGAGCCACAAGATTTTTCTGGTAGGGGGGATGTTAGAGCAAATGTGTGCAAGCGCGTGTCTGCCATTGTGCACGTGTACGAGTATGAATGCATGTGTATTCAGGACAGCATGGTGCTTTTCAGTAGTAGTGACTGTGCCAAGACATAATATTGACCATGGCTGTGTTCCCTATTCCGGTTTTGCCCATAATAAATGATGCAGATTAGAAAAGTAGAAACACATTGGCCTGATAAGTAGGATTTGGAGCTCACTTACCATTGAGGAAGGAGGGGCTCTTTGCTAACTTCATCTCAATTCTTCAGCATCACACAAACGTTGTGTGTGTGTGTCTGTGTACGTGCATGTCTCTCCAAAGTGTTTAACTGTGGTCTGTGCATGTGCAGAGCAAGCTGGTATTGAGGGCGTTTGGACTCTTAAGGAATGACAATGATGTCTCTCGCCAAGTCCCATTTGAATATATACACAGTGGGGAACCCTGTCATTATAAACAGAAGCTCATACTCCTGGGTGAGCAAGCATGCACATAAAAACACACGCAGGCGCCCACACAAAAGTAGCAGAGGATGGGGACAAAACCCTGGAACTCATACAGCTGGACCAAGAGCATGACTAGTTCATATCTCAAGGCTAAGGAAAACAAACCTAAAGTTGAAAGCTGTGAATGATTGTGTGTGTGCATATTGGGAGGATGCTTGTTTTATTGTGACTCCCCTTGGCATTTCAAGTCGTCTTTGTGAGATGAAGCGGCTGTTGACATACACTCTTGCCTTTGTCTTTTTATGCTGTTTGTCTCCATCTGTGTTTTCAGCTCATTCCCTTCTGTCTTTAATCTATATTGGGAGGGGCTACTTGAGCACCTGAGCACTCTCTTACACACACACACACACACACACACACGCTCACACACTGTCTCTTCTGACTCCTTCCCTTCTGACACTGCTGCTTCTCTCCCCTCCTGTCCCTGTCTTCTCCTTTTTCCCATAACAAATAACAGTGGAGAATTCCCCTAGCTTTTCTCCTGGGGAATTTTCATTACCGCCCAGTCCCCCTGCCCAGAAGGACTCTCTGCACTGAACTGTTCAACAGCTGTGGTGTGGACGCTGTCTTCCAAAACAGGCTCACTGTTCACAAACACCCGCTGGACTTAGGGTGGGGACTTTGTGTCAACCTCCACAGCTCCAGAGATGAAGCTTTTCTAGCATGTGGTCCACCTCGGGGCCCCCCTCTCCTGCAGAGTGAAAGAGGCCTGATGCTGGGCCCTCAAGTCTACCGATATTAGGTTTTCCCTGGGCTGGTGCAAAGTAGATGAAAGATGGTGAAGAATAATTCATGTTTATTACAGGTTTTATCTTTTTTTGGCTTAGCAATCATTTTTATTGCCATAGCCCACCAAGCAGTGGCTGTCCAGTCATAGTTTTGATGCTGTAGCATTTGTGTAGGTGTGAAATTTCTCATGGTGAAGTGGCATGGACTAGCTTATAGTAGGAATTGTGCATCACTTTCTATCAAGCACTGTCAACCAACTCAAAGACATTAGGCCTCAGTCCCACAGGCCTAGAAATGACAACCTTCAGTTGGAAAATGTGTATCGTGAGTGGTTGCTGGAGGTTGCTGGCTGTTGCTTGGTAAAATTGGCTGCAAAGATGGCGCTGCACCAAAAACCTCCTTGTGATTGCTTTGGTTGTAAGCAAGTTGCCGTGGGTGCCTGTAGTTTACATGGAAGATTCCAACTTGTCTGTCAACGCTGACTAATTACTTGCTAACAAGTACTGAAACTTGAAAAAGTGTGGCACGAGCCAGAAACAGAAAACATTCAGTCTCTAGAGCTTGAAAACATTCATTTTCAAAGTAAAAATTGTGCCTTACTGCTACAGCCAACACATTTCACAGTTTCAGTACTGCCTGGGAAGCAGTTAGCAAGTGTTTGCAGAGAAGTTGGTGTCTTTCAACAGTGCAACCTGAGGCAACCTGCTGGTGTCCTGAGCAATTACAAGGAGGTTTTTGGTGTAGCACCCTTTTGCTCCCAATTTCATCTCGTGACTAGCAACAACCTCCAGCAGCCGCTTGCCAACCAGTTGGTGAATATACATTTTTCCCTGGCTAATGGAGGTAGCTAGGGGTTTGCCAAATGGTCTCTAGGCCTGCGTGATTGGGGCTTTACCAATGGATTTTAAAGACAGCCAGCAAACTCCAGTAACCACCCACTTGCTGGCCAGGGAATACACATTTTTCCCTAGCAACCAGTGATTGCCAGGGGCTCAATGACTGGTCTCTAGGCCTGTGTGACTGGTTCCCTAAATTAATTAGATCCGATGATAAAATGAGAGCAGATGGGTAGAAATTAAGTGCTTTTGTTTACATCAGCAGGTAAATCAGCCACCCCTCTTGATGTACATGTTTTATGTGCCGTACAAAAACAGAAACCTTGAAAGCAACTGAAGAGATGGGGGTTGGCAAAGGGTCAGTTTGCATAGATCTGCAAGCACAGCAACATCCCTAAAAACAAGTACAATTGGGCACTAACGTTCTAAACAAGGCAGATCCCAGGATAGATAAATAGACAGACAGACAGATAGATAGATAGATAGATAGATAGATAGATAGATAGATAGATAGATAGATAGATAGAATTTCTCCGAGCAAGAGCAAGGCGGGGTACTGTTATCAAAGGCGATTCCTCATTGCATGCTGTGATGCCCCACAGTCAAATGCAAAGCAGCTTAAATTAAAACACACTTCATTTGAATAGATAAAAACTACACAGGAGATGAGTCGCCTTGTATCCCCGCCCGGCGACATTTATTTCCGTCAGATCAGCAGAATGTGATTTGCTGGCCAGAGGGGTTTTCATAGAATGGCATTGCGCTGTGTTTATTGGCTTCTCTTAGAACCCTATATGTGCGTGAATGTGTGCGTGTCTGTGTGTATATGTGTGTGTGCGTGTGTGTGCATGTAAGACACTTCTATCTCAAGTCTTACTTGGAAGAAGAGAGGAATACTTGGCAGCACTAACAGTGGAAGTCCCCTACATTTGGCCGCAGCTTC
Organism: Pterophyllum scalare; assembly: GCA_024447675.2. Classification (NCBI taxonomy): domain Eukaryota; kingdom Metazoa; phylum Chordata; class Actinopteri; order Cichliformes; family Cichlidae; genus Pterophyllum; species Pterophyllum scalare. Next base: position 14,052 of record JAMQGT020003253.1, read on the forward strand.
GTGCGTGCATCTGTGTGTATATATGAGTGTGTCTGTTCTCATAGGAAACGGCCCATTTGAATGTGCTGGAGCAGGGATGGGATCAGTGTGTGGGAGGTATTTTGTTCATATATCAAAAATGATATTATTAGGAAGCAGAAAATTCTTGACCACGAGAACACAGCCTGTTTCAATCTTACATCAGTGTCACAATTTATTGGGGTACTTTAGGAGATCGCTCGCTGCAAAATGAAAATTCTGTCAATGTTCCAATCATTACTTCTCTATTAACTAACATGTCAGTCAAAACTCGCTGAAGCTTACACGGCACCTCCCAATGTTCCATCTCGTCTCTCCTCCAAAACACACATATTTTACTGCACAAAAACATTGAAAGCAGCACAAAGATTAACGGAATACTACACACGAATATAGAACATTTGTATGCAAATGTGACACAAAATAAAACCAAATTTCCCCAAAGTCAGCAAAAGAAATGCAAAAATAATGTGTGTTTCCATGTGCTACTCTTTAGCTTATATTAGGAAATGGGTTAATTGAGATAAACAAATGGTGACACTTTTGGTTGAGCGACATTAAACTAGTGAAGGAGGCAACAGTGAGGCTGTATGACAAAATTAAAGGTGCACCAGTAAAAGGAAAATCAGTGGAAAACCATTTAGAAAAATGGGTAAATGGGATGAAAATACAGAATTTATTACATATAACAGTATGAGAAACATTACAGTCTTACTACAAATTAATATTAAAATGTGATCTTTAGGTACCCTAGATGTATTCTGGGCAACTATGACCTTGCAATTCTTCTCCCAGTGATTTCTAAGGAGAGTAAGGTATGAGGTTGAAGTTCCACAAGATGCTTTCAGAAGCCAGTAGGAGGTACAGACATGTAGAGAAAGGGTTTATTTGGTTGAGAGACACCTGGGCTGAGTGAAGGAGCTTGAAACACTATAAGCCTGAAGCTTCTGACCTCCCTCCCTCTCTCCTATCCTTCTCCCTCTGCACTCGTCTCTCCAGTGGACTGTTTTGCTGCTGTACCCCCCCTTCAGTCCACATTCCATTCTCCAGGATACCTCTCCGTCCTGTCCCAGTGGAGTGTGTTCACCTTACTGTGTGTGTGTGTCTTTTTACGTGTATGTGTGCTGAAGGAGGTGGCCCACAGGCCTTGCCTCTGGTCACTTTATTAAAGTGTATTTTAATTTACTCCTGTGCTCCTGTGAGCTCCTGCATCCCGACTCACACACATGCACACACATGCAGCAGCCTCTCCTGAGACAAAGCTTATTAACTCTGCTCCTGTCTGTCACAAAGTTGGTGGGGGGTGGGGTGGGGGTGGGGGGGCAATCCTTAAACACCACATCTCTCAGTATGGTCCGGTCATAGTCATTTTTGAAATCCCTTCAACAATCACAAAGTGAGACGGACAGACAACGCACAAGTCAGACATCCATATATCGTCACTTTTATTTCCACACCTAAACATAAACACACAGATGTGCACGGTTATGTGGTCCCCCCATGGAGACTGTGGAGTCTTTCCCGACGGCCTACAGCAGCACAGCTGCATTTGTTATCTTAACAATTAACATGGAGATAATTGGTTAAATACCACTTAGCAAGGATCACTTTGTCCGGCAATGCAGTTATTGCACATATCAAATTTACTCAATGACAGAAAACTAATAAAAAGCATATGGCCTCAGAGGATTCGAAGTAACTGACGATTCTTTTATTGTATTTCATAATTGCAAAGACTCACCAAGACCTTCATATATCTGCAGTAGAGTATATCTCTATTTCTCATTTCTTGCATAATTCCTGTGTCTCCTCCCTCCTGTACATTATTCCCAGGGTTTTCCCCACTGTCACAGTATTAAATATGGAGTGAGGAGCTGAAGTCTGTCACTGAACTGATGTTTGACTATCCTAAGGTCCCAGTGTGTGATGCTCAGGCCTTAGGCCTCACAACCTAGTCTCAGAAAAGAGGCTTCAGGGCAAAGCCAGAGGGGGATTTTCTGTATACGTTTGCAGCTGCGTGCGTCTGTGTGTGAATTTGACACTTTGTATGTACCAGGGACTCTAGCAAACATAAGCAGCATATAATAAGATGCCTGCAGTGCATGGATTGATTTGTATATATATCTTTGTCTGTGCACATTTCTGTGTGCCACCACAATGACAACTGTGTCCTCCACTGAATGTAGAGTAACTTAGTTGGCCCGCTTTACGTGTCACTTGTGAGTTGCTTGTGAAAAATGTATTAAGAGTGTGGCAGGACCAGCTGGGGTAAGAAGCGACCGGCACAGTGAGATAGAAGGGGGAGGCAGGAGAGAGGAGGGAGGGTATCAGGGAGTAAGGGGCACAGCTGTAGGGGATTAATGCCCAGAGTGTAGGAGCTGGAGCCCAGGAATGTTCCCTAGCGCCCCCTCAAGAGGGAGGTGAAGTGGGAGGGAGTGCATAGAAAGACAAGGGCATTGGGCTTAGATGTGTCCCACGCTGCACAATCTTTGTGTATGTTTGTTAGAGAAGAACAGTATTTCATCCTTGTCAGTCTTATCCCCTGCCTGAATCTACTCCTGCCCTCTAAGGCACTTTGGCAGCGATCAGCACTGGTTCACAGGCCTTCATTCTGTGCTGCTGCTCCCCGTCTGCTTTCTGTGTCACATTCTTTGACTTGTGAGTAGCGTGATTTATGGACAAACACAGGAAGTAGAGCTTGTGTGTGTAATTGCACAGTTACGGCCAGGTGGGGAGAAAGGCATCTATCAGATATCCCGAGGCTGTCGCTAAAATATCGATCAATTTTTTTTTCCCTCTCTTGATCACTTCACTGTGTTCAGCGTGTCCTGAATAGCTGCCTAAAGCCACGATGAGGGCCGTGTAAAATATGAAACAAAAATCTAACATAGTAAGAATTCAAGCTGGAAAGTCCCTTTTGTCAGAGGGCTTCAGTTTATGCGATCATGAACCTCTGGCTGCATTTATCTAAGTGTGCCTTTTCTTTTCACTCCCTTCAGTGGGTGCTTGGGTTATTTTAACGTCAGCACAGGACTGGTTTTCTCCTCCGTACCGTGCTCTCCACCAGCTCTGCTCACAGCAGTACCCTCTTTTGTTTTGTTGCCGACTCCAGCGCTCTTCGACCCCTGTCACTCCATCCATTTCTCGGCGTTGACAGTTGTCGGGGCAAGCCGCCCATTTCCCCGTGACAGGTTCAATGGGGCTGCACTGATCCCCACTGACGACTCTGAAGAGGTGACTGCAGCAATGGAAAGGAGCGCCTGTCGTGATGGTAAACCTGTCCGTCCATCCGTCTGCTTGTTCACCCGTGTCTCTCTTCATCCCATTTGGAAACCACTCCACATGGTCCAGACAATTACCTCACGTCCACCCGTCTCTCCGTCACTGCCTTAACTCTTCTTCCAGCCACTTAAGTTGTGATGGGCTAAAAGGGATGCTTCAGCCACCGCCTGGCCTCAGCACTGTTATTAGATGCTCAGAGTTTTGTTGAAAGGCCATAAAAAAAGCTGTACCCTCTCATTGTATGTCTGTGTGTCAAAGTGTGATAAAAACCAAACTCCGCCTCAATGGAATTTACCACAAATGCTGGTTGTCCATCCATTAATGTGTCTTCTTGTGTTTAAGCCCCTCTGGATCTGTCCTTTATGATAGCTGTTTTCCTCTTGAAATGATATACACAACTGAAAGAGAAAGTAAGCCTCTCTGAGCCATCCCCTGACCCCATACACCTTGTCCTGCCACCAAGTGCATGCTCAGACACTCTCCTCAGTCTGCAGCAGGGTGGGGTGAGACAGCAGGCCAGCCAGCCAGGAAGGAGCTTGGTCTAACATACAGGTCTCAACACATCAGCTCTGAGTTGCTGACACTAATGCTAACCAACAGTCCTTTTGGCCTCCCGAGACCAGATACACCTAAGGTGCTGAAAACACATTTAAATTTAGACACGCTCATTCCCGTCAAATAATATATTTTCAAATGCACAAACACAAACACAAAGTTATGCTTCCTTCCACTGTCATTAGCCACAAGAAGGGCTTCAAACACCAGGTGATATCATAGCAGGCCGGGAAGAAACAGCGCAGTTTCCTTAATCTTCACATGGCTTCTCAGCACTTATCCGAATCTTAATTGCCAGGGAAAGTTCTAACATCTGCTTTTGTTCAATAGTCTTTATTGGCATGAGTCACCCTCTTTGCTGCTGCCAGCCGCTCTCTAAATCCAAGATCATATATTAAAAAAAAGAAAAGAAAGAAAAACAAAATTTAACCAAACATCTTGCACAGAAAAAAGAAAGAAAAAAAAGAAAAAAAAAGAAGAAGAAAAAAAATAATATATATCTCAGGTATGTAGAGTAGCAGAGTTTCATAATTCCAGAGCCATAAAAAAAAATCAACAACAAGGGATGTAAAACATGCTTCTGTATTTATTGGGGTAATCCCGAAGGGGACATTTAATTTGTTGTACAGGTTGGGGACAGTGATGGAGCAGTGATGCAGAGGCAGTGCATGCACTATGTCCTATATGAAGTGCTTCAGCTTGTCTCAGCATGCCATTTTAAACTGCACTACAGATGCTCCTATTATTAAAGTTTTTTTTTAATGTGTGAATTTCATTCACATACTTTTTGAGTCTCAGTGTCCTAAATTACCTTATATAATCCAGAGCCACAAAGCCGTTCCTTAGAAGTCTCCCTTTCAAACTGTGCAGAAGGCAGCAGCCTGCGTGGGCTGATAAACTGTTAATGGCCTGAATGGGGATCAGTAATTACTGTTCCCCATGAAGCTGAGATAGAAGTGGTTACATTCTTTTCTTTAGACACAGTTGTGGGGCCTCTGTGGACATTTATATGCTCCTGATACACGACAGCTCCTCTTACGTCACTAAATCTTTCAAACCTAGTTCTTTGTGTTCCAGTGTTCATGTGTGTGTGTGTGTGTGTGTGTGTGTGTGTGTGTAGTATGTCACCATGATCTGGTCACTATGGGGAATCTGGACTGAGGAAAGGAGGGAACGTGGAGAGAGAAAACGAGATTGAGTCAGAGAGGTTTGTTAAAAGGCCAACACAAATACAAAATTGTGGATATAAATTCACATGTGGACTTTAAAAACCATAAACTGGCCTTATCAAAGTGCTCATATTATGCTTCTTTATTGTTTCCTTCTTGTGTTATGTAGCTTTTGAGCATCTAAAAGGTCTGCAAAGTTACAAAGTCAAAGGTCCGCACAAAGGGGAATTTGTCTCTCCATAGAAAGACAAAACAAAACAAGCCAAAAAAAGAAAGAAAAAAAAGAAGAAAAAACTCTTGTTGAACTGCTCTGTTATATCAACATGTAAAACCTTTCCACAGTGCCTAACACCTAGCTTGGGTCACCATAAACCAAAGGATAATTATTTATTCACAAATATTCATAATTTTTTTACGGCAATTTCCCCACGAGTGGAACATCATCAGTATTAGAATGTAGCACGGCTATTCTAGCTAATATTAATAATATTTGATCATATGTCCACAGTTCAAAATATGTTTTTTTCAACAATTTTTGAACCAGCATCATATTCTCAGACCTGAAATACATTGTAAAAAAATAAAATCATAAGAATACAGCACAATGTACTGTTTAAAAAGGAAGGGATGTTCTTTATACATTTAAAAAAAAAATTATTTTCCCCATATTTTTTTTAACCCACAATGCACTATACAATGGAATTAAATTACCTATAATGAGATAAACTATAGGTCAGCATAGGGGAGCCTTTTTTTTAAAAGTGCAAAATGACACACCCTGCCTCACACTAAAACTAGCTGCAGGTTCTCACTCCAAACAAGAAATGAGCATAAGCTCAGAGTCTGGTCAGTTCACTTTGGCCTGTAGTCACAGAGGTGCAGTAAATATTGGAGCCATTTGTCCCAAGCCACATAACTTACAAAGATTTAGATACTGAGAAGGTATTTGGGAAAAATCAGGAGAAAAGGGAACTTTGCTACAAACCTGTCTTTGTATTAGCAACATTATCACGAGATCTTTTTGCAAATATAACCTGTTTGACTCTACCGATAACCTCATACAACACAACACAATCTCCTTTCATCCACCCACAAAACGCTCACAAATACTTCAGACTGTGTCCACTTAGAAGACCGGCTGTGTACACCGTTCCATATCGGTGGTGCAGCTTGTAATGCATCATCTTAGTTTCTGCGTTCTGTCATTAATCCAGTGCATCTTTACACAGCGAAGAGTTGTTTTGTTTTGTCGTCACATTTAAAATCTCTTTCATACTGCTTTTAAAATCAAATAGCTGACAGCAGTATCTGATACATCTGAAACTAAGCCAAGGAATTTGTACAGTGAAAAACAAAAGAGAGGAGAGAATGATAAAAGGTAAGTAATCTTGGGAAAAGGTTTAAAGTTGTATGTGCCAGGCTCAAAGGCAGTGGCAGAGGAGAAGGTGAAGTCAGACGGGAGTCAAAGTGGAAAAAAAGAACAAACCGCCCAGAGAGGAGTTAGAGGAAGGGTGGAGTGTTTTTAGGTGTCTGCCTGTAACAGCATGGGTCTCTTCCTTGACACTTCCACAACTTATCATTCCTCCATATTCCTGCACAGTGACACTCCTCTGACTGACACCACATATGCATGTGTGTGTGCCTTTTAGGTGAAAGGGCACATTGCCCTCCCTCTCCCAGGACATTTGGCTATAGAAAGTGGATTTTGTGTTAGACATGTTTATGTATGTTTGTGTGAGACCCATAAGTAAAAGACAAGCATTGTAGAAGCACACACACAAAATAAAAACTAATGAAGAAACAAACAAACTGTGTGCTGCAGTGTGAGTGTGTTGCACACAAACATAATTCCCCCTCACAGTGTTAGCAGTGCCGTAGGTTGTGGCATACGACAACAAAACATCTCAGGGATTTCCTGTGATTCAAACAGCCCCTGAGTCCCCTCACCTCTCCAACCTTACATTCTGTCCACCTCCTCAGAAGCTCTTGAAGTTAGGGTGTGGTTCCAAACTCTGTTAAATCATTAATGCATCCAGTGTGTGTGTGAGTGTGTGGCAGGCCAGAGGAAACACTTTTTGAACTCCTACCTATCACAGCAGAAAGGCTTTGTGTTTTTACAGCAGCTCAGTGGACAATGAAATGTTGAACAACGACAGCCTTGTCTGTTTGTCAGAAATCAGTTACAGTATAGAAAACAGTGGTCACAGTCTTATTGTGACCATGCTCAAGTTTACCGTCCTGAACTTGCAATTTCGTTGCCTTTGAAATAGTTGCTTCGAAATGCAAAATGACAGAGGCACTTGCCAAGCTTGCTTTTTTATAAAGGAATATAACCAAAATACAACCAGTCCACAACCAGGTGACTCAAATCCCCTTCCACAAAGAGATGCTTCATAGATGAGTTGCGTTCATTGGTGCAAATGATTCAGATTGATTGCAACATGTTAGTAGTCTGTCTGCAGTTATGAATTAGACAGCAATTATTTGCAAACCTTTGTCAATCTGTCTGAAAGTGATTGGGATCGGTCCGAGTCAGAGACAGGTTTGGAGAAAGGTTGCCTCCCATCAGGCAACCTGTGCAATCACCTTCAGATCAAAAGTGGTTGTGCAGAGGCAACCACTGGGTGACAACCTGGGTGACCAGTTGGTTGTTGCAGCTACTTGGTCGTTGAATGTGAAAAAATTAAATGCAATCCCTGGGCAGAAACCAATTTTTCCTAGTCACAGGGAGGTCGCCGTAGAGGAGCATGTGTAAAATGACACCGCACGTTCACAGAACTCTGTTTTCGTAGTTGTTCTGTAATCTTGCTGGCAAACAGACAAAAACAGACAAATAGATAAACAACATCTTGACGAAACAACAAGCAGTAGCACACAAAAGTCTTAGGCTAAAACTTTAGTTTGGACCAGTGGACTTATATTGAGGTTTAAGGCAGATATTGAAAAACACTTTAATGATACCATTACCAATAACATTAATCTCAGGAAAAGACCAACCTGTTTTTCTAATACAGCACGGATACTTAGAGAGCGTTCCCTATGGCTAATGTAAACTTGGTATTAATATTAGTGTGTTTTTGTTTTAATTGTCTGTGTTTGCAAATGTAACCTAATTACTGCCTTACCTCATCTGTTCATTGACAAGTATGTAGACTGAGAGTGACTTTACATACTCTTGTGCTAATTAGTGGTTACCTAAACGCCTTGGGTGTTTGGTACCAGACTTTAACAGGGGTGCAAGCCTTTTCAATAAACTGTCCGACAGCCCTGTGGCATTATTCATCCTCTCCTCAGTGGTCTACCCCGCTGGGTGGATACTGCTGGTACAGCTTCAGTATTATTATATTTTTGTCTTACTTATCAGACAGTAATATATCAGCCACCGGTATATACTGTGCCCTAATCCCTAGTTAATATTCTCTCTGCATAGTATTATCGGTGCACCTTTCAAATGTGGTTGAATTTAGTTTTGTAGGAGAGAAATGTGTGTGAGTGACTTTCAAAGTAATGATTAAATGTCAGTATTAGCAGTATTTCTTGTTATTTTTTTTTAAATATAAATTAGATACAATAGGTCAATAAAATATATTTGAAACTGTTAAAAAAGATAAGTGTACTTATGATAGAGGTTGACTTTGCTTTAACTAGTTGAACAGAAACAAAAAAGAGTCAGGGTAGTAACAACAAGTATCTGCAATGTTTTGTTTTTGTGTTTAGATTTAGTGACTTGCAAAGTTTTGAGTTACCTCTCATTTCTTTATATTTTGCTAAGGAAATGGGAAATAGGTGCAGTGATTTATTGAAATATGTGCAAACATACATGGAAATACAGCATATGAGGCAAAAACAGGGTTTGTACAATTCTAACGAGCTTGAAAGTCAATATTTGGTGTGACCACCTTTATTCTTCAACACAGCCTGAACTTTCTTGGGTAGCTTTCTTTTAATTTCTTTAAGCAGTCTTCAGGAATAGTTCTCCAGGCTTCTTGAAGGACATTCAAAGCTATTGCTCAAGACCACTTTTTTTTTTTTTAAAAAAAAGAAAAGGAAAATGAGGTTTATTTATGTAGAAGCATAAATAATTTCAACAAGACAATTTAAATCAAACAGTAACTATACATATAGGCTGCATGGAAATGTGATGAGAGATAGCAGTGGAGACAATAGACTGTATATTCAAAACATAACTTTGCTCACCAAAATTAAAGCATTTAGTACACCTGACATAAGAGTGAGGTGAATTATTTGTCTGATAATTGAATTAAAAATGCTCCAAAAGGCACCAAAACCACAAACACTTGGGGGGGGGGACATGGACCGCTGCATTTCTATGAGTCACTGGTTGACTCCAGTCAACATGTGGCTCGTATATTCACCAGATCTGGAGGGCACCAAACCTCTTCTGGAAACCGTGTTGGCACAACAGAACATTGGGGAAGTGTGCGGCCCTCCAAAGTTATCTCTATGAAAGAAAAGTGGGTGTACCTGTGTGCAAGCCGCTGTAGCCACAGGGAACATGTGTTGTTTTACAAGTGCTTCTCAGCTGCCTCTTGGTTTGCGTTTAGGCTGTGATTAAGTTCGAGGAGGCCATCGAATAAATGAGACTTTGTGCAGCCATTAAATGTTTATCATACTTGGTGAGTGCAAGCGGAAAAAAAAAACCCTCCTGTAATGTGATAAACTTCTGTAAAACATGGCACAGCAGTATGTTTAAGCTTGTAAGGTACTGGAGCCTAAATTAATATTATTTGAAACCGGTTTCTGTGCAAGAGCAACACAGCAATGTACATAGATGTTAGGATGGTACATGCACTCCTGTGCTATTAAATGGATCTGTCTTGAAGTTACAGTAGAGCTGGTAGCACTTTGTCTAATTCCTGGACATTGTCTTTTCTTACTCAACCCTGCCTGACATGCTGGTCCCATGGTCTATCCTGTGTGTCTCTGCCAAGGAATTTGTATTTGCAAATGTGTATATGTGTGCATATGTGAGTGTAAGAGTGTGTGTGTGCCAAGCCCCTGTGCCCTCCCCTGTGCCCTCCCCTGTCTCCACGCCTGGATGCTAACCGCTAGTGAAGGCTAGCCAATTATCCCCAATCAAGCTACCCTCTCTGGAACTGGTGCGAGAGGAGGCTCCCACTAGAGCTTATACTAGTCATTATGGGGCACATCCTGACATTAACTTTCTCTTTTCCTCCTTGACTTTATCTTTCTTTCTTTCTTTCTTTCTTTCTTTCTTTCTTTCTTTCTTTCTTTCTTTCTTTCTTTCTTTCTTTCTTTCTTTCTTTCTTTCTCCTACCCATAAGTGAACGCCTGATACAGTCATTGCTGAGGCGAAACAGCAATCAAACACACAAACTAAAAGCACATGGGTGCTAATTCATGCCTTCCTAATAATGCATTAAGGAAATTTGGGTTTGATGGTGGAGGGGAAAAGCGTAGGCCATGTATGAAGGCATCTGCAAAGGAAAAATGTGTGTCTTTCTCTGTCAACTAGAAATGCACAATGCCAAGGATTTGCTTCAAGGATTGTACGTGTCTTTGTGTGTCGCGTGTGCGTGTTGGTGTACTTACAAGGAAAGGGCAGGGAGGCAGTGAATTTTGGGAAATGTCACTCACTCACACACACACACACACACACACACACACACACATTTCTCCTCCCCTCTAGAGACTGGAAGACAGATTGGACTGAAATCAACTCAGGTAATTTACCCACATAGAGATAGTGATTACCGCTCCCACAGTCTGTATTTCTACCCTTTCTTGCTCTTTCTGATGTCTCAAAGTCTCTGAAATCTTTTGGTGAGGGAAAACAGAAGATCTAATTTGCAGTCCCAAGTCCTGTTCAGTGAGAGAGCTTGACAAGTGTGATGTGAACTGTACAGTGTCATTGCCTTGTCTGTGCTCAGCCAGATCAGCAAGCACTGAGAGAGACACAGAGAGAGAGAGAGAGACCAGGCGAGGTGTGGTGCCTGTAGGTGATCCACTTCATTCTGCCCCTGTCTTGTTGTGACAGGACCGGCATTAAATGGAAGGAGTCACTGACGGAGCAGTGACAGGCCCAACCCTCTACCCTCCTTCTGGGTGTGTGGGCGTTTATATGTGTGTGTATGTGTGTACAAGCCAATATGCAAGCTTCCACATTTCTCAGTATCTCACTGAGACCTGACAACTGAATGACACTTTGTCCCACTGCTCATCAAGCGGTCACCATGTTATAGAAATGGCAGTTGTAGCACCATGTAATAAAGTGCACTTTCACTGGATTTCCACATATGCTATTTATATATATTAAAGAGCTTGAGTGTGTGTGTGTGTGTGTGTGTGTGTGTGCAGAGCTACACACTTGAGATCAGCTTATCAATGATCTCAATCACCACTCTATTTTGAAAATTGCACCCAATGTAAATGCCACAGAGGGTTGCATCCCCCCAGTCACTCCTTTTCCGTGTGAGATCAATCGAAGCGGATGCGAAAATACTACTTCTGTTTCTTCAGACACTGTGTCTACGTGTGCCTGTGTGTCTGCAAGCTGGCGAGCAGCAAATGTTTGAAGATAAGCTCTCACCCTCTATTTCTATTTTGAGCCAATTAGGTGTGTCTTTTAGCAGAGATTTGGGGTATAAGTTGAACATCAGCACCCTTCATTGTTGAAAGGCACATCTCAAATTAGTGAGCAGCCCGCCTCCTCCCCCGTCATGCCCAGCCTATCACCATCTTTCCCTCCTTTGCTCCTGTGAAGACACAGAGGCCCCCGGGGCCCTGAAATGTCTCCACACGCTGGAAATTGAATCAAACAGCATCAATCAAGACACCCTTTTTTCCTCCCCCCTCTGTTCACTCCTTCTTGCTCTCACCCCCTTTTTTTTGTCTGTGTTTGGTGTCTCTAAGCAGTCTGCCAGGTTTTATAATCGGCACCACTAGGCAGCACAATTGGATATGAAGTCAAAGAAAAGCAGTGTAAAGGATATTTTTGAATTGCTGATGCTTTGAATTAGTGTTCGCTCATTTAAGTCAGATTGCTGGGGACACTTTTTTTTTTTTACGCAGGCATTCTATTGGCCCAGCGTCTTACAGACCCCATCCTGCTCACACGCACACAATCACACACATGCACACACACATAGTGATATTATTATCCTCCTCTTCTGTGGCTCTCTGCTGTAAAATGAGTTTGCCCCAACTCCATTAAAACCCGCGCCAGCCTCTCCCCTGATGCTGCTGCCCTATTTGCATGTGCTAGTGAGCCACTCCACGGAATGAAGGATCTCCTCTCTTCCTCCCTCCTCCTTCACTCTGTCCCACCGGAATGCGCGATAAGTGGGCAGATGACATTCACGGAGAAAGACTGCAATAAAGTGACTCTCCCTCCATCTTCTTCTATCCCCTTTTCTCTTCTTCTATCACCTCCTCCTCTCTGTGCCACCGCATCAGAGGCAGAAAGGGGATATTGCGAATGACACGGGCAAATCAGCTGTAAATGGGCACTAATTTGATTGACATCTGGGCTGCTGTCACCAAGGTGGGCGAGGACAGGCCCCAGCCAGCAGACATCAAGCAGCATTTACCCAGTGCACAAAAAGCCAGCTTTCAACTAAATCACTTCTTGTCCGCTGGGCCCTCCCTCCATGTCCCTCTTCCCCTCTCCTTCACTCCTCCTGTATCTCCCTCCCCAGCTCCCCGCCACCCACCACCAACCAACTCGCCAGATTCTAATTGCGTGTGTCCTTCCTCTCAGTGCAATTTTCCCATTACCGCCACAAGAGCAGCCACACAGCTCATCTGAAGCGAGGTTGTCTCCGAAATATGTACCACCAGGTTAACCCTTCAGTAGCTGTACTCCCATGAACACAGGCTACATGGTGGAGAGAGGAAGTGTGTTATGATGTCTGAGCTTTAAAAAATACATGACAATCGAACCAGTTGTGCACATGCAGGGCAGATAAACTCTTCAACTTTAGTTTGTTTTTATGCGACTTGATTAATTCAGTCCTATTACTAAATAAAAACCTAACTTCTTTACTTTCTGTTTGTTTTCATATGTACCTGCTTCTGCCTCTCACTTCTAAAGGTAAGTTTCATTTTTTTTGTTCTCCCAGTAGATGTGTCAGTGATAGGCCCACAGAGCTCACTACTGTTAACTCCCATGCTAAGTTAAGCATAGCTGAACGGCACTGTGCAAAAGCAATGTGCATGTTGACTTACAGGCCATACGCACGCTCATCTCCACTCACAATCACGGCATGTTTAATTCAGAGCATCATGTGTATCTCTCCTTCTTCCCCTACTTTTTTATTTATGTCTGTGATGTTGGATTGTGCCAACAGCGATGCCAAGGGCAAACAGCAGATGCTCCCATGGCAATGAAATGCTTAGAAGTGCTGTGTCACTACAACACACACAATTCATAAACGTATAGCCGTTTTCTCACTGTATCGGGTCCCTAAATTTTTCAAGACATTACCTTGAGGAGCTATATGTGACAGCACAAATCTTTTTAGCCATAGACAGAAAAAAATGTGGACGTACGTAGCTCCCAGCTCGGAAAAATTAAGCCAAAGCCTAAAGTAACTAAAAACCCGGATTCTGACTGAAGGCCAGAATGGTGCCAAAAAGACTTCTGGTCTTACAGAAAAACAGCTTTTAGATTGAACTCTAAAATGAGCTACTGTAACTCAAATTGATGAAAAATGTAATGTTTGTTCTGATAGAAAGGTGTCAGAATACACAGTGCATTGCAGTTTGTTGTGTATGGTGCAGCATAGCTGCAGACCAGTCAGGGTACCCATGCTGACCCCTGTCGCCTGCTGAAAATGCCAACAATGGGCACGTGAGCATCAGAACTGGACCACGGAGCAATGGAAGAAGGTGGCCCGGTATAATGAATCACATTTTCTTTGAAATCACGTGGATGGCCTGGTGTGCGTGTGTCATGTTCCTGTGGAACACCTGGCACCAGGATGCACAATGGGAAGAGGGCAAGCTGGCAGAGTCAGTGTCATGCTTTGGGCAATGTTCTGCTGGGAAACCTTGGATCTTGCCATCCATATGGATGTTACTTTGACACGTACTGGTCACTTAAGCATTGCTGCAAACCACGTACACCATGTGTATGCTTGATCAGTGTATATCTGTATTTTTGTTCCCAAACTCCTCTTAGACAACTGGTTTAATCTTGATAAAACTTACCACAAAAACCGCCTAGCGTACCAAGATTTGTAACATCCATATAGTGATTGCTTAAAATATTTACTTTAAATGAAAATGTGTATGGTCACTGTGTGATTGAGGCCAGTTTTTGAACGTACACAAAAAATCAAACATAACATTTGCATGTTCATTTGCACGTTACGTGTATGTTTTAACGGTCATCAGAGGGTTTATATTTTAAGAACTGGCAAGATTTTATTTCTTATCTAGCGTGCCTTTACCATTCTACAGAGAGACAGGGGAATCTTTCTGGACATTTGCATGCTAAATCCAAAGAACCACGATCAACATAAAAAGCTGTAAATAGTCGCTGCGAAAGGCAGGTGTGGCCATTCATTCCTTTGAGATCAAGTATTTCCTTGTCTTTTCAGTCATTTCCATCTTATGTTTGCAATTAAAAGCCCTTATTATTGATATATGAGGGTAAAAGTGTCTGACCTGTAGCAAAATGTTGAAAGTCATGACCCTTCCTCTTTTAGTGACCATGTAAACAAGTTGTTTTAAACGCTGCTCAAAATCACATTTAATAGTAATTTAGTATTAATTAATCTATTTAGGCCTATGATAGGTGGATCAACATTCTGTCTTTTCTTATGAGTTGCGCATTCCTCCGCATTTCCAATGGTTATTAAATGTTAGCAGTTAAAGATGACTTATCAAAAATGTAAAATGAAATCCACATCATGGGTATAAACCCAACTGCCCGTGTCAAGGTGAGAATGAAACCTGGCAGTGTCGAGTGCTTTGTTGCAAATGTTAGAATTTGAAGGTGTGCAAAAACCACCAAATCTCTATCATGTTGCATCACACACTTATTATTTATATTTACTTATACGTGTTTGAATGACTTGTAACAATGCACAGTGGTTGGTAAACACTGACAGTGCCTGGGTAAAAATCAGGCATGCACGTGTGAGCATCAGTGAAGCGAACAAGTGCCGCAAGCCTGGCAAAAACTGCTTCAAGGACGGGTTTTTGTTAGTCAAAGTAATGCAGAACTGCACCAGTTCACACAGCTGTCATCTGCTTACTTTCCACCGCACTTGTTTAAAACTTCCTGTCACAGAGAGAGCGAGTGTTGCTGCTGTCTGTGGCGTTGTAACATCTTTGAACCGACAGGTAACTTCCATTGTAGATTAATAAATAAGAATGATTTATCTGATCTGTGTCTGCTGCTGGCTAGCAGGAGCAGCAACATTTAAACACTAGTCGCACACATACCTAATATAAATGCCAAGAAAAATATCTAACTGGACAGGAGACAAGATTCTGGAACTTTTTTCAGGATGAACTGATTCTGAAATTATCTGGCAATTTAAAGGGCAATATTCTTAGTTATTATGACCAAATTCTAAACTGCTCTCAGGACTGCAGAATTTTTTTAATAGTGACTTAATTGACTTAATGACTTAATTAGCAGAAGTGCTTCTTCCCAGCACTCTAAGAGTACTAATAAGAGCGAAACCTAAATGAAGACGGCTTAGTTCTTCATTTAACCCACGATCACTGACATTTTTGCAGACTTCCAGCAATATCTCTCCTCCGGTAATACCAAGTGACTACTGATATGTCAATCAAACTCCAATGAGCCGGTGTGTCTGGCTGGCCCTTTAAGGTCAAAGACTGCGCATACCAGGTTCAGCTTTAGAAGTGACTTTGACATTAAACAGGAGCCAGTCATCAAGCAATACGTAACTGAACGAAGTACGTAACAGTA